>JBBMKC010113429.1:0-16390 GCA_037834085.1 Bipalium vagum
ACTCAGGAGGACGTAAAACAACGCAAAACAACTCGAGATAACTTAAAGCAAACACAGGAAATTTGGACAATAATCGTAATAGCTAACGAGACGCAGATAATAGTCAAATAATCTACAATTATCCAAGAACAATTAAATTCGACTCGAGGATAACACAGACGACAATTATAACAATTTATCAAAGGCTCAGTCAATCTCATTATTAGACGACAAGCGTCCGGAAACAAATTAGAATAATTGGGATATTTGCAGGAAATCTGATTACAAATTTGAGATTATTGTTCGATATAAAAAGGCATATCTAAAGTAGAAAAAGGACCGCTAAAGTAGAAGAAAGACCGAAAGCTGACGATCAGACCATCTATCAGAATCGACGATTGGAATTTCAACGCGGACTCAGTCATTCCCGGTAATTCAAGGATATTATTTTATTGAGCAAGTTAATTTAGTTTTATATATATTTATTTCAATTCAATTTTGATCTAAAAGTTGATAATTGATTATAATACTTTCAACAGTTGCAATTTGATATCATTTTGTAAACTGCGAAAATTTTAATTAAATCATCCTTTAAAATCATTCCTGAGATATCAATTGGATAGATCCCCAATTGATATTTCGATATCAAAATCACTTTATTTTTTCTTCTATATCTTTTTTGCTTCCTCTACGTCTAGTAGGGCGGAGGAGCGCTTTTTCAAATTTTAAATACATTTTTTATGTGAGCTAAATTTTATAATTATTAAATTTTAAAAATTTAGCTCAAATAAAATAATGTATTCACTTTCAATAATTTAATTGTAAGAGTTTAAATTACTAACATTTAAAGTTTGTTTTATTAAATTTAACTATGAATTTTTAAATTTTAGTTTGTTTTACACCAATTTATTTATGTCAAAATTTCGCATTAGTAAGAGTTTAATTAAATATAATTTCTTTAAGATTTAGTTTTAGCAATTTTTCGTAATTATCATTTTTGAATTAATCATATTCTATTTTAGCATTTAAAAAGGTATTTTATTTTGGATGCTTCGCTGGTGTTGCTTCACTTTCATCTCTAGAATTCTTACCGAAGTATTTTGAGTCCTCTAAAATGCCAGTATGATTTTATTAAAACATTTTTTTGTAACGACAGAGTTTAGATCGATACTGGTAGTTTGTGTAGTAAAGATGCGGAAATATTTAACAAACCTCTTCCAAAAAGAAATTATTTTATAGAAAAATTGAAATCGGAAAGTTTTGATGTTCTTATTATTGGTGGTGGTGCGACTGGCACTGGAGTAGCCTTAGATTCAGTTACCAGAGGTTTCAGAAATTCTTTATATTTATATTAACTTTAAATAAATGTTGCGTAATAGTGTTCTTTTCAATTTGTTTACACTTTATTAATGTGCAAAAATGCTTTCAAGCTATTTATTGCCTTAAAATATTAATTGATATTTATATATTTCAAGAACCTTTAACTGCTTTTTACAAGATAGATCTTTTATGGTCAAAACAATAAAAAAGTTAAATTTCTATCTTGAATATTATTTTAATATTTTTATTGACTTAATAGATTTTAATATTTATATCTGTTCCATGAACTATTTTTATTGAATATTTATTAATTATTTTCCAGTAATATTATTTTGCTAATCGGAGGGCGGTATTTTCATTTTTTTTTGATAACACCATTTTTAGTATCATTAATTAATTGATTTTTAATAATTTCTTAGATAAGTTAGGCTTAAAGTTGTGCTGCTTTTGAAGAAGTATTACAATGCTCATTAAGTCATTTTTAAATATTAAAGAACTTTTTTATTAAAATGTTTGATTGTTGAATACATTTCTTAGGGCTTAAAACCTGTTTGGTAGAAAAATATGATTTTGCCAGTGGTACTTCCAGTCGCAGTACAAAATTGATACATGGAGGAGTTCGATATCTTCAGAAAGCAATATTTAATTTAGATATTGAGCAATTCAAAATGGTTATGGAAGCTCTAGGAGAAAGAGCTAATCTTATAAGGGTTGCTCCTCACATTGCGACGGAATTACCTATCATGCTCCCCTTGTATAAATGGTGGCAAATTCCTTATTATTGGGCTGGCATAAAAATGTATGACTTGGTCTCTGGAACGGAAATATTGAAAGCTAGTTATTATCTCAACAAAACGCAGGCTCTGGAAAAATTTCCTATGCTTAAAAAGGAAAATTTGAAAGGAGCCCTAGTTTATTACGATGGTCAACAAGATGATGCCAGGATGTGTTTATCTTTGGCTCTGTCTGCAATTCGATATGGGGCAATTGTCAATAATTATACTGAAGTTGTTTCATTGACAAAAGATCCGAAAACGAAAAATATCAATGGTGTAAATGTACGAGACGTTTTGACAGGAAGTGAATATCACATAAAGGCAAAATGTGTTGTCAATGCTACAGGTCCTTTTACTGATACCATCAGAAGCTTGTCGAATCCGAAAATTGAAAATATTTGTCAGCCGAGCTCGGGAGTTCATATTGTTCTTCCTGGATATTACAGGTAGAAGCTATTTTCACTTTTTTGAATTTAGATATAAAAAATGTTCTCATTTTGTCAACCATAATTATATTTTAATAAAATATAGTATTATCGATTAACATAATAATTTAAATCGATCCTTGCAATGATTATACATTTTTTAATTTTCATCCAGTTAATTATTGAAATATATTCATTGTTACTAATTTATAAAATAAAGATTACACAAAATTCGAAATAACTGTGATCCACTATCCTGTTAAAATATTCAAAAAGATGAAATTATTAATATAAAGCACCAATAAAATTCACAATTGAGTTAGCGTCCATTTCCTTATTCTATCATTTTTATACTAAGGAATCAGTTGTCAATTATTAATTAAATAAATTCAAAGGATATATTACTAAAATATTCTAACAATTTACCTATCTTATTTTTGAAAATTTCCTTTTTAAAAACTACAGAATGTGGTTTTCTATCTATCGCTTTTGAAAAGTGAATGAACGAATTGAAACCAAAAGAAATTTCTTCGTTATTGTAAACATTAATTCTCGAATTAAATAGTACACAATTTTAAGACCTCTAGTCTAATATTGATTTCAAATAACATTAAGAGATGATCTCTGAGAATTTAATTATCAATTTATTTCCTGTATTGAACAAACGTCGATAATTATTAAGTTTCATGACCAGTGACAAATGTCAATGCAATTTGATTGACATTCTTTTAGCAAACAAGCTAAACTTGATTTTATAAGAATGTATTAAAGAATCTTATATTAAGCTAAATCAATTTTTTTGCTAATTCTTTAGTAAATTTTGGTTTATTTTTATTAAATTTCATGAGCAAATGATTTTAATCGAAATGTTAATTTCCATTAATACATTAATTTTATAATACATACAAAAATTTTGACTTCTCTGGTGTAGGTGTAAATGATTAGCAATATATCTAAAATATAAACTTTGGTTAAATAATTTTCTAAATAAAAAATAAAATAATCTATTGAAATATAAATTACTGCATAATGATTATATTATAATTAATATTTAAACTTGGTAGACTATAACGATAAATTTAATCTAGGGTTAAAATTCATGTAAGTGTTATTTTTATGAGTAAAACCTCTAATTTCTTCGCAGCTTTATTCGATCAAGATTTGTTGTGTATATGTTTTAAGAAAATCTGAAGTTCTTAAATAATTTTAAAGATCCAAGTATAATTTGATCAGTAATTTTTATAGTATAATTTTTTAAATTATTATATATTTATAATTCATAATAATCAGAATTTTCCGACTGTCTTTGTGATTGTCTTATAAAATGAACAAGTTCCATGATACTTACTAATCATTACTAATAAAAATAAAAAATTCTTTTCTTTTGATTTAGTACCATTTGTTAAGCTTCAGAAAATTTTGATTAGAATACTACAAAACCTTTAATTATTGATTTTTTATAACTTTTCGCATTGAAAACATTAATAATAATTGATTAAAGGCTTTGACCTATTCAACCACTAATTGAATCTATAAATAGCAATTCCAATTTTCTTTATAAATTGTACCGAACTATCTTCTTACATATTTTAAATAAATCGTTCTATTTCAGAAGTCACAATAAGGTTTTTCAATAAAATTTTCTTTAAAATTAAAGAAAGTCTTTGAAAAACAACCTTTGCTGTTTTAACTCAACTAATTTTTTTGTTTCTAGTTACATTTCGAACTACTGATTTTAGAATTTTGAATATTTTAAAATGTTTTGATCATACAATTTATGGATTGAAAAATTTTATTATAAAGTAAGAAAATAATAATAATTGATTTTATCTCATTAGGATATTAATATGTATCGAAATCGTATTTTATGCAATGTCAAGAGATAGTAGTCATAATTTGGTTTTACTTTTGTATCATAACTGCAAATTCTGTAAACAGTTTTTAATATTTTTTTAAAATAATGAATTTTCATTCATAATAAATAAAGAAGTAAAATGACAATATAAAATCAGTCCTGCAAAAATGGGCTTATTAGATCCAGCTACAAGAGATGGTCGGGTGATATTTTTTTTGCCTTGGCAAAACAACACTATTGCTGGAACTACAGATAATCGTTGTCCAATAACCCATTCTCCAGCTCCATCAGAAGACGAAATCACTTTTATTCTTGACGAAGTTAAACATTATTTGACCTCAGACATTAAAGGTAAAAGGTTGAAATTGAAAATAAACGAAATTTTATGTTTCATATCGGTTGTCAGTAAGAAGAGGAGATGTTCTTTCAGCTTGGTCAGGTATTAGACCACTTGTTAAAGATCCAAACAGTAAGGATACTCAATCGGTGGCAAGAAACCACGTTATCGAAGTCGCTCAAGATGGTTTGTTGACAATATCAGGAGGCAAATGGACCACATATCGTAGCATGGCGGAAGAAACTGTAGATAAAATCTACGAAGTAACAAATTTTTTAGTAATTGAAACATCATAAATTGTAATTTTTCGCTAAAGATTATCGGAGAAGAAAAGGTTGCCTGTAAAACTCGAGGTCTACTTTTAGAAGGAAGCCATGGGTGGCATAAAAACTTTTTCATAACCCTTAAACAAGAATTTGGTCTAGATACCGACGTTGCTCGTCACTTAGCCAGTACTTATGGTACGAAAAGTCTTAAAATAGCTAAAATGGCTGCATTCACAGGTTTAAGGTCACCTGTTGTCGGAATTAAGTTACACCCTGAATTACCTTTTATTGAAGCTGAAGTATGATTATTTAATTCTTTTCTTTAGCTTTTTTCTATTTTTCACTAATTATTTAAACAAAAGGCGATTTATGAATTAAACAAACCATTTTTAAGCTATATATATTTTATTACCAGTTTTACGCTTAAATCTATGATATTAATTGACTCTAACTCATAAATGACAATGGTTATTTGTTTCCATGGCAACACTCATCAATATTTCTGTATGTAGAATTGTGACTTTTTAAATAAAATTATTGAACAGAATATGAAAATCAATATAAAATTTATTTATTTTGTTTTATCTTTATTTGTATAATATATTTGCCAGTCAAAATTAAACCCATAAACAATATTTTTTTTGCAGAAAGGATTGCTTTTAATAACATTTATAATTTGTTCAGGTGCGAGATTTTTATTGTATTTTAATGGAAATTTTCTATCTCAATTATTATTTGGAGATCAGTTTAGAAGAGTAATTTTAATAAAGAAATCTTGTGTGAAAGTTAATTTCTTAGCTTACATTTTTAATTGAAGTTACGTTGAAATGATGATAAACTTATGATAAAAGATTATAAATAGAGTAATGGGTATAACTGTGATACTTAGAGTTCATGCGTTTGCGAAAGCTCATCTTTGAAATTTATATATTACAAAACAATTATTCTCAAAATAAAACAAAAATTTTCAATAATCTATCTGAAATGTTGTAATACGTTAAATTTATTAATATAAATAAAAAATAAATCTTAATAAATAATTACATATACAAAAAAGTACTACAACATTATAAAACGAGATATCACCAAAACAATTGTATTAGTCATCACATAAACACTTATTTTTTTGACAATTAATAACTTTTGTCAATTCATTTTTGTAGTCCTCTCATGCTTAAACCAATCTTCTAGAAATTCTCTTGTGGCATTAGTTTTCATCGCTCTATTAATCTTTTGGCCATTTACTCGTTTGTAGTTGTCATATGATTATAATTTTATCTGACACGTCAGCCAGGCTCATCCTAAGTATGTTCAATAGGGTGACATATCAGGAAATCGTGTTGGCCATGGAAGAACTGATACATTCATAGCAAACAAAGCAACAGTCACTATTTTGCACTATGTGCTCTTAAATTATCATGCTGCTGCACAAGATTGTGTTTTACAGTACTTGGAATAATGTTAATTTTCATCTTCAGTATCAAACTGGTATCTTGCTTTACTCTTGATTTTCTTGGCCTACCAGATCCACTTTTCTTTATAGCATTTTATACATTCATTCCTGAACTGTAATCACAATTTTTTACAGTTCTGGTGGATAATTCATTCTTTCGGCAACATCATCTGCCAAGTTTTTAGCATACCTCATCACCTTCCTTTTTCAAATAAGTTTAATTGAACCAGTGAAAAATATTGTTGATAACTGAACTATTCATTGTTGGTGTATATATATACATATATGGCTGTCCGAAAAGTCTTTACGGTCTTTCTATTATGAAAGATGTTAATAGTTTGTTTGCAGATATGACGATATTGATTAGAGAAAATATGTATTTCATTAAGAAGTTCTATTATTCAAATGTATTTTAAAATATTATCACAATTAGTAAATAAAAATTGAACATTGCTTAATAATATAATAATAATCATAATAATAAAATAATAAATTTAATGGTAAAAGAGAAAATAATAATTTTTTAAAAAGATTTTCTTGAGATTTCATTTTATTTATTTTCATTTAAATTATATTCAAGAAACCCAGTTAATATGGTTGATCTTTTATTGTGTCATAAGAATTAAAATTCTTTTATTTACGAGCTTATTAGAGTATTTCGTGTAGGTTAAGTGGGCATGTAATGAATATGCAGTGAAAGCCGTCGATGTTTTGGCTTACAGAATCAGGCTTAGTTTTCTAAATGTTTACGCAGCTCTAGAAGCTTTGCCACGTGTTGTTGAGATAATGGCTAAAGAGTTAGGATGGGATAAAAAGCGCCAAAATCAGGAGATCTGTGAAGCTCGGGTACATAAATTTCCATTAAAAAGTCAATATTAAGTACTTGAATTAAAATAAAATTATATTTAGGAATATCTCAACACTCAAATGGGTTTGGGACTGAAAATTAGCAGTCAAAATGTTCCAATCAATTTCAAAGATCAGGAAGTTCATAATCTTTTGAAGAAATTTCAATCGATCGATGAAGGAAATAAGGGATTTTTAACGATTTCAGACTTAAAAAAGTATCTCAAAGTATGTCGTCGTTTTTCAGTTGATTTGGTAGGCTTTTACAAAATAATCAATATCATCTATTTATTCAGATTTGGTGTTCACAAATTTTGGGGAGTTAAAGTAAAATTCAAGATTTTGGTGATAATGATATCTTTTCTGAAACCATTCCTTGTTTTGTTTTGGAAAATTTTTTACTATATAATATTAATTTATTATCATAATTTGAAATCGATGTGTAATAAGTGTCAGTATTTTCAAATTGAGAATTTTGTTTAAATTCTCAAAGTCGAAAACCTGTTTTTTCTTTAAAGGCTATTCAAAACTATTTCTTTTAATACTTTTCTAAGCTTCAGATGATTTTAAAATTAAGTCAAAAAGAGTGATGAATAAAAAATGTTTGATGTTGATCTCTAGTTACAAATCAAGATCCAAGTAACCAAACTTGGTATCCTGTTTAAATTGGAATTACTTGTAGAGGAAAAGTAGAGTTAAACTTTTGAATTTGTATGGTTAATTTGAAAGTATAACTTTAAAAGACTGAGAATAAATTGCTGTTCTTCATCGAATGATCTAATAATTATAAGGTTCTATTTAATCACAAGAGCGTAGTCAATTTTAAATGATTTTTGTGAAAGCTAATATGGTTTGCAAATTACAAAAATTAAAGGTTACCTATGACCATTTTATGTACTTTTCTAAAACAAAGGGCAACCTATAGAATCTCGTTATAACTTATAAAGATCATAATGAAGAAGAATTTTAAGTCATGTATGATCAATATGAAGAATTAATCATTATAGGATTATTTTTTAATGTTTGAATTTTCAACGTCAAAAAAATACTAACGTTAATCTGCAAAAAGTCGGTTGTTATTGGGAAGTTGGTTAATTTTGAAAATAAATTTTTATAGGAATCAGCTAATTTAAAATATTTACGTGAAACATTTGCCATTAGAAGAATTTTAAGTTTTGTCCTTTTGCTTGCCAGTAATTCTGCAACTAAGTTAGTCACGAGTATGATGTCATCGATTCTAAATTCAAAAAAAGACTAACTTTCTTTGAGGATTGCATCGGAATTATTGGCGCATCTGGAAATAGAATGAACAGAAACTTTATCTAAGTACGTAGTAAAAAGATATTCATGGTGTTAAATCCACAAATTTACCGAATGGTACTGGTCGTTACTTGTGAAATCGATGGATTGTGGTGATTCACTTTTTAAATCAATAATATGAAGCAAATAAATTAGAATTTTTCAGTAATAATAGTAAAATAAAAGTTTTAGTTCTCATACTTGATTATATATGAGAATATCTGGAAAATATAATCAAAGAACTGCAAACCTGATTCGAAGAAAGTAGTTTCTTTAAATTTCGGCTATAGTCAGCACTTTCAGCGTTGCTTTTGTAGCTGATGAATCAATTGAGGTTTTATAATGAGTTTAAACGAAAATCTATGCATAATATAATGTTCACAATGAAAGATATTTTTCTTAATTATCATATGATTATACCGCATTATTCGGATTTAATTTAGAAGGCCTATATTTCTCAGTAACTTTTTTCGATTTGTTTTGACATGATTAAGAAAATAATTTGAGATTGCATGTGGCTTGTGGATCTTGGGTTAAAATTTTTTGAATTCCCTGCTGCAAACCAATTCATTTTTCCTTGTTTGCTGTGTTATGTATTGCATTATTTGAAGTTACATTTATTGGTTGAATATTTCCTTCTATAGATCAAAGTTACGATTAGTAATCAAAAATATGAATTTTGTAATTTAATAATGCACATTTTATTGAATATATTTTTTAAAAAAAATTTTAATGTGCAAATCTTTATAATATACAAAGTGAAATATTGAAAGTTGTCTTATCGTAAGCGTTTTAATTAATTTTATTTTAATTTTTATTAATAATTATAAGTTCAACCCAATAGGAATTTTTCTAATACATTGAAATTTTGTGATTTTTTTTCATAAATGAGTGATTTTTTAAAGATTTTGATTTTTTTGTGAACAATAATTGTTTGACATAAAATGTAATTCCTTTTTGGTTTTGAACTTTCAGTGCCTTTAAGTTATAATTGATTTTTAATTTTGTCTTTTTTAACAAAAAATGACATGGGAAAATATTTTTCATGTATACTTTATCTGATTTTTACATGTCCATATGTAAAATGTAAGTTTTGGAAACTGCTCTATTTTGCATTTAATTTTAAAGTTTTATGAATTTTTGAGAAGACAAGAAATTTTAGAGTGATCACATGTTTTTAAAGAAAAAAATAACGTTTTCTACGGATTTTTATTGTTAATCGTTAATAGCGATATGATGAGTATTACGCAGTTTAACGGTTTTCTAAATTTTTCAGCGCCGTGTTTGTGTGATATCAATTAGTGAAAAAAAAATTTTTATAATAAAATATTGTTATTTTCTTTAGGATTGCGACGTTGTAAGTTTCTGTTAAAATTCTTAAATTGTGTTGCAGTTTATATTGATAACATATTCTGCTTTGGTATTATTTTTGTTTAAAAAATCTATAATTCTCAGAGCAATCACGAAAACATAACCGATGTCCAACTTATCGATATTCTTTCTGAAGTTGATTTAAATAAAAACGGGGAAATTGATCAAGGAGAATTTCTGCAGGTAAATTTAATAAGCTAATTGATTGGAAAATTGTTGCAATTTATAGTTTATGAGTGCTTTAAAAACCGGGGCCATTGCAGAAAGTCGTTTTAAACAAATTATAACAAGGGAGAACATTACAATTGAGAGAAGCGGAGGCGGAGTTTAAATGAAATATTTTTTAATGCTTTTTAGTATTATTCTCTAATCTTAGAATTATTATACCTTTGTCGATGTAACTTTTTTTCTTTATATTTACTAAACATAATAAATATTGAACCTCTCTATTTGTTCTTGGTTTCGTATGGAGAGAATTCTCTAAATTTCTGTACAAGTTTCGGATATTTTAAAATTGATTATCAGATATTTGCTTTTGGAATTTGTCATTTTTTACTTTTTTAAAAAGCTGTAATTTTTTCTTTTTTAATATATCAAAACCATAGATTTTATTTATTTTTATTCATTTGAAATTGACATTTTTCGGAGATTTTATTTCACAAAAAACTAGGAAAAAGAAATTAATATTCTATTCTTTGTATTTATTCTTTTTGTATTCTTTGTATTTATTCTTTGTGTATTCTTTGATTTTATTAATATTGTTATTTTAACTTTTGAATATATCCAAGATGTTGGACAATATTTATTTAAACAATATTGCCACTGTTTATTAAGACTATAATTTTTATGCTTATTTTAAAAAATCTTACTGGAATCTATCCACTAATTTCTTATTTTATTAAGAAAATTAAGTTATAAATGGTGATTATTTTCATAATTGAAATTCATCATTTGATATCTTATAAGAAAGTTGATAAGTATGTGTAATCAATGAAGCAACTAATTTTTTTAAATTTAAGATTTATCGGTGAAATAAAATTCTAATCTTCAAGGGCCCTATTTACTTTTGCACTGGATGATAATTATTATTCTTGTTTTTAAATAATATAGGAATTTTGTGGAAATTTTTAGTTGACTAACTTTTATAAAGGAAGTTATTTTTATATTTCATGCTACATATCAGATAAAAAAAATTTCTCCGAAAAATTAAGATTAAATGTTAGTTCAATGCTTTATTGAAAATATTACATGTATTACAGGTAATATGATAAAAACCAGTTAGTCTAAGATATATACACTATTGTTATTCAGAATCTGCTCCAAATGCTTCAACAACCTGCAAATGCCTTCTTTAAAGAAATCATGATCTTTGGAACTTAGAAAATATTGAACTTGTGAAATTGTTTCATCACTCGATTTGAATTTAGTTCTAGATAAACTATTCTGCAAACATTTAAATAGGTAATAATCTGAAACGGCTTTGTCCGGAGAATAAGGTGCATCTTTCAAAACTGTCCAACGCGTCCATCAAGCTTACGTTTTATTAAATTTGACGTATGTGGATTGGCTTTATCTTGTTAGAAGATTATTCTATTTCTAATTAGATGTGCAGGCTAAGTTTATTGATTACTGAATTCAATTTTTCTAATTGTTGAATATATACTTCTGTAGTAAACGTTTGTCCACTTTTCAGAAATTCCTTAAACAAAACATCTCATATATCCCAAAAAATACACATTATAACCTTCTTATGAGTCAAACCACGTTTAGCTACTGATACGGGTTCTCCACCTGACTTTCCATGATCTGTGTCTATATTCAGTGTACATATATTCATAATACACCCATTTCTCATCAGCAGTTTTCATCCTGGGGAAAAAGTCTTATTTTCGATGCATATCAACAAACATCCACTCTATTTTCTTTGTTTACCTCACTAAGTGAATGTGGTACCTACTTATCCTATACTGACGAATAGCCAAGATCATGCAAATAATTTCTAATCGTTTGACTTGTGCTGAATAACTAATAATTCATCGGTTCTAATTGTTGGATTTGCTTAAAATTTTACAATAAAACTACATTTACCATTACTTTTGGACGACCATGACGTGTTTCATACTTCAAACTGAAATTTCTATCTTTAAAATTTCTAAAAAGCTTATACACAATGGACTTGCATACAATATCATCGTCCACAGATAACTTTATATTATTCAAGCATTCTTGAAACTTCTTTTCCACTCATAAAAAATTATTGTTATTTATTTGCAAACTTTTCATCTAAAAATAAAAATAAATCTAAAAGATTATATTAAAAAATATTATTTATAATAAATTTAAATTTACCTAAAATTAAAAATTCGATTGACCTTTGATAAACAATGCAAATAAAAATACAACATTATTATTAGAAATTTTATTTAAAAATTATTTAATTTTTCCGAGAACATTTTTTGTTACTTAATATTATTTTGGAGTCAGATTAAATAATGTTATTTGAATCTTACATTTGAATATGTGCGAACCAGTTGATAGGTTAATATGTTAGATGTGGGAATTAATTTCAATCTTTTTTTTTTAGAATAATCTCGTTTATTTAAAATTAACTAAAAATAATTCACTTTACCTAATTTCCGTTGACTTTCTTCCAAAGTTTGAATAGATTTAGCGGTATAAGAAATCTTGATCCTTTGAAAAAATCCACTGGTCGTTCACACTTTTGTCTTTATAAGATTTAAGCGTGTGGTTAGCGAGAATGCTGCTTAGATGGAAAAAAGTGAAAATCAGATAGTGCAATGTCCGATTAGTACGGCGGTACGTAAAGACTTCCAAACCAACTATTTTCAAAGTTTTTTTACTCTTACATTAACATTTACTCTTACTGTAACATGTGGCTTGACCTTATCGTATTTCAAAATAATGTCATCATGTATGGTCTTATTGTGTTGTCTTGGAGCTTATTGATTGTCTTAATTTGAGTAATTGTTTTGGATATTTTGCAAAGGAAGGATTTTGCAAACATTTTTTACAGTTTTCTTGCTGTTTTTCAGTCAATTTTTGTGGTATTATCTTTTTTCATCTTCTTCATAGCTCGAAAACGTTTACGTACAATAGAGCTATAAACATTCAATGTTCGTGTCATTTCTTCAAAAGGTTACAGATATCTTGGATTACTGTTTGTAAGTCTTCATCTCCAAACTTTGATTTGCTTAAAATGTTCTGTTTTGTATGTTATAGTCGCTAGTCTTAAATCGCGAAACTATTTTCGGAACATACCTTTAGATACTCCATGTTCATCCTAAGATTGGTACTAGAAGATTGAAAAGAACAAGACAAAGGTGTGTTCTCAATATAATTTTATAGAAAAGTGGAATTAATCAAAGTAGTAAATCTAGGTTCTAAATATCTGCTGACAATATTGAGAAATATTTGTTAATTTTATTTTTCATTAATTATTAAAGTCTATTAATCATATTTTTATTTAGACTAAGTTGGTTATATGAACAGTTAATAGTTTTTATGAATTATGACAATTTTATTTTGATTCTTTAAAACGGGTTTAGGAGTAAAATTAATTTGAGATAAATTATAAAGTTATAACTATTTATTTTCATGAAATTACCAGTGTAAGAAGGAAATTTTATGAAAAACTTCATCAAATTTTGATTCTGGCAATAAGGTTTCCGCTAACAATTTTATGCCATAATTCAATGTCGAAAAATGCCTTTTTGAAAACCTTGTATGATTTACATTGTAGACTAAAGGGAAATGTAAATATAAAAAATGATTATATAAGTAATATAAGATTGAAGGTGTACATTTTGTGACGCCGATTTAACTACTGTTCACAATTACCTTAACTACCACAGTTAAGTATTTTATAGGTAACTTTATTATCTCATAATCTTATTACAGGTTGGTTTTATTAAATATGGTAAGTTGAGTTTTTTTTTATTAATACTGATTTTCTTCGGGGTCTCCAAAATCTTTAAAATGGAGTGCCATAGAAAAAGGTTGATAACTGCAGGTTAATTATTTACTAAAGTTTATTATCTAATCTTTAAAAAGTTACTAACAAAAGAAAGTGGTCATTTATAATTTAATTAGAAAAATCGATTTTCAAAGATCAAGATCTAATTTTTTGAAGTTCCTTTCAATTTATTTTTTTAATAAAAATACGTGTAATTATTTACGAGCATCAAGTTATTGGACAGATCAAATTAACCTAAAAGAACAAAATAAAAACGAAAGCTGATTATTACTTTTAAACAAAAAAGTAACTCAATTAGTATCAATGAAATGGAAAAAAAATCCTTCTCAATGAACAAATCAAACTGAAACTTTTATTATTTCAAATAACCTTTTTTGAAAGAACAAAAATAAACAAAACATTTATTAGCAGCTGAACTATACATAAAACTAAATTTGCAACCACATCACCAGTCCTCGTCCAGTAGACCACTTTCAAAATAGCTTTTATACATGGACATGAATTTGGCAACAAACGCTTCCAAATGAAAAATTGGTTTTTGGCCCAAGTGCATTCGGGCTTCATAATCGGCCGCAAACTGAAAAATGGACAGCTTCAGTGGCAAATCACAAGCGATCGCTAGCTCGTTCACAAGTTTCTGAAAAAAGCGTCGGTATGTACCACGATTAAAAGAATGACTTTAAAACCAGGTTCCTACCTTTATTATGGCAGACGGAGGAATGCAATGTCCCAGGAGCTCATACAGACGTCCTCGAACTTCCAATAACATTTTTGGACTCTGTTCTTGGATTATCTTCTTTGCAGTCTCTTTGATAAAGGTGATCCAGTCAGGCAGCTCGATGTTTTGGTTTTCGGAAAATGGATATTGTTGTACGATGCATGCTTCTAGAGTCAGCAAAGCCAGACGAAGATTTTTCTCGGAAGACAGCGCAATTCTCTTTGCAAACTGTTTTGGTATCTGAAGACATTCCTTTTCACAAACCGATATAATAATCTTTTCGATTTCCTCATTACTTGGGGCAGGGACTTTCAAAGGCAGAGTACGTGATCTTATTGCAGGAATAACCTTAAACGAAAGACAGAAAAAGTTTAATTATTATTTTTTCAATATAAATTTTCTCAAATTACAAATAAATTAAAATATAAAAATTATATATATAAAATATATATTACTTTACTAGTTGATTCTGCGCATAAGATTAACCGACAAGATGTAATATATTTTTCCATAGTTCTGCGAAGAGCATGTTGAGCGTCTGTTGATAATCTATCGACTTCATGCATGACAATAACTTTAAAAGACTTTTGCTGACATGGATTTAATTGCTGAGTTGATGCAGCATCTTTAATTAGATCTTGGATCACAACTCGATCGTAAATACCAACATCACTAGGATTTACCTCAATATGATAATTGCTAACCACCAAACTTATGTCAATCTTTTTATTAGACGGTGTTACAAATTCTTGGTGTTCAAGTCGTAACTTTTCAACTCCAGATCCGTAAAGTTCTTGAAGAATGCATTGGATTCGAGTTTTTTTCCCCGCTCCTGATGGTCCATATATCAATAGATGTGGAAAGTCATTATTTGAAATCTTTATTGAATTAAAATAAATTTTTAACTGAATTAATAATTAATTAACCAATTTTTTAATATTGTCAGCCTGGTCCTTTAGATAATCCAATTCATCTAAGGAAAGTGGCTTATATTTGTCCAGTAACAGAGTCATGCTATGTGAAATCTTTAAATTTTAAAAATTCAAAATTAATTATCTTACTTAATTATTTAAACAAAATACAATTCGAATAGATTAATGATTAATGGAAATTATGTAGAATCAAATTCAAAAAAATGTAATTATGATTATTATTCAAATAAGTAAAATATTAATAATAAAAATGGAATAATTTTTGAATTTTGGTTAATTTTCAATGTAAATATTAATAAAATAATCAAATTAATGGAAATTTTTAAAATTAACAATATTTTAAAAAATTGCTGGTTTAGCCAAGGACACATCCTTGACAACCCTTGTAACCTATAGGGTAGAAACCACAATAGGGTTTAAATTGATAATTATCAATTAATTATTAGGACCTCAAGAGGGTCAGAAATAAATTAATAATAATTATTATTATTAATTAATTAATTAAAAAGTACAAAAATTGGCAATTAATTACTTCTAAAAAGGATCTAATCTTGACAATGGCAATCCCAAATTGCCAAGATTAGATCAGGGTCCGCAAGGGAGACCGATTTAGTAATTAATTATGATTTTTAAGGGATCTGATCTTGACAATGGCGAACCTAAATTGCCAAGATTAGATCAGAGTCCGAAAGGAGGGACTCATTTAGAATTATCGTTCTAAAAAGGAATTGACATTCCTAAATGATAAAGCTGATCTACGATTGATTGATCGTCTGATCAGAATAGTATATAAGGAGTTGGAATCCGCAGTGGATTGCC
>JBBMKC010113539.1:0-16390 GCA_037834085.1 Bipalium vagum
ATATATCTTTATCTTATTAATGTTATGAGTTGTGATATTATTAAAATAGGCACCTTTTCTATTTGTAAACCTAATAAATATTATTTTTACAATATAAAATACAAAATCACATCTTTTATTCGGAGATATAAAAATAAAAATAGTAGACTTTACGAAGCCTTTTCATTCATATCAATATAAAATGTAAAATGTAAAATAAATGTAAATGTAAATTCAAATATCAAGTATCAAATCAAATGTTGATCATTAGTTTCGGAGAGCTATCGTCACTCTCCATCGGCTCCTGAGGTTTGTCAGCGATCTCTGGAATCCGTTGCTTTGGATTTTGTTTTTGATCAGACTGGTTTTTACTAGTTTTACTGTGGATCCCAACAATATTTTTAATATAATATATTTTTATATTATGTGTAAGATATTGTGTAATTACATGGTTTTAGAGCAATATAATGTCTAGAAATTTAACAGAACTTATATTTTTTTGAAAACCATACAAAATCTAGTTAATCAAAATATTCAATCATATTGTTAATAAACTCCAGCTATTTTACAGGAAGCTTATTTATACTGCTTCAAAGTAATCTTCAAATTTACCTAAGATGAAGCTGCCGAATATCTGTTCAATGTTCTCCTTTGTTCTAAATTATTTTCCTTGAATAAAATGATTCAAACTTCAAAAGTCTATTGGAGCAAAATCAGGGGAATATGGACGTGTTAGAGTTTTCAATTTCATCTCATGCAATGTTAAAACGGTCTTTCGGGAAGTGTAAGGGCGACCATTATTATTTGTAGAAGAATTGGTAAAGATCGAATTATTATTTTTAACTGCTTCAGTTGAAGTTTATTCATTATGATTTGCAGTTCGATGCAATAAGTGTCAAATGTAATTGTTCTGTCCGGTTTGATAAAACTGTAATGAATAAGACCAGCAGATGACCACCATTTTTTATCTCATGGATATTTTTTGATTCTTGACCCAGATTCATCCATTTTGTCGCAAATTGTTGTTTATCATATGCAACCCATTTTGCGTTAAATGTAATAATCTGCTCTAATATAGGTTCGTTTTGATTGAGGATTAATAGGAGGCATGATTCAATAAGAGCTAATTTCTGTAAATCGCTTAAGGCATGTGAAACCTATTTTCAATTTTTTGATTTCATCAATTTCAGTTAAATGATACAATTTTTTGATGCTCACTCTAAATCTTGGTAATCCTGATTAAGATTCGGATGGATTCATTTTAACCAATACACTCAATTCATCATTATTGGCCTTTGTCTCAGTTCAGCCTCATGGGTTATTACTCAAGTCAAACTTCCCCAAGCGGAAACAACTATGCAAGTATCGAACTGTACGTTTGTTGCACATTTTCTCACCACACGTTTCGTTTATGTTTCTTGCTGTTTGTGCAGAGTTTTTTTTTCACGGCGGAACTCATTTTCAAAAATGTATCTTAATTTATAATTTTCCATTTCCAGTTAAAATTGCATTTAATTTAGATTAACCAAGAAAATATTTAAAATGCAAATTAATATAAAAATGCTAAATATGTTAATAAAATAATACCATAAATATTAAGAAATCTCAACTATTATTTTCATAATTTATGATAGAAATAAGTTTTAAAAAAATGGTAGCTTCAAACACCTAATATATACTGAGATTATGAATTTACACTAGGTTTAACACAAAAAAAGTTTATAGTAAAAATAATAATTTATCTTCTACACAAATTTTATATGTAGAGCCACGACAAAAATTTATTAAAAGATTTTAAAATTCATGACCTTAAAGATTCTAAAAAATACATTTAAACAAAACGGGGTCAAACCGAATTTCAAAAAAGATTTTATATATCACTATTTATAATTAATATTATAAACAGTTATATATAGTTATGTAGTTACAAAAATGTTTTTTAATTACTTATAGTATCATTTACTCTTAACTGTAAAGTTAATATTATAATTCAAGTTACAATTTGACTATTTAGCTATCAGTTAGTAACAAAACCAGCTGGAACAATAACAATCTTTATTAATATCACAATACAGTATCCTCCTTTTAATACAACGTTAATTAGATAAAAGAAAAATAATCAAATACAAATTAATAAGAAATAAAGATAAGAAAAACAAATATCAATTCAATTTAAAATGGGTCAGTTTGCAAAAAATTTAAATACTTCAAAACTCAATGATGATAAGAAAGAATGTGTTAATGTTGAAAAATCACAAACATGGATCAGTCCACTTCAAGAAAAATAAACAAAACAAATTAATCTGACTCAAAGACGAGAACGATAAGTTCACAGGATCGGTTGATTATCTATTCATAAAATGCATAACTCTTACTGATTTAAAATTATTCTCGAACTTTTGATAATAAATGGCTTCCATAATTTTTTTCCGATGATGTCTGTACAAATTTGTTTTTGCTAATATCTGAACAAATTTCTGCAACAACTTTATTTAAAAATAATTATTTTCTGATATAAAAACACTTCTAAAACTTTCTGAAGTAATGTCTGCCAAAACTTCAATAATCTCTCACTAGTTTTCCGCGTAGGAATGGGACAATCAGGTCTAATTTATAGCAATCTTCTTCCTGCCATTCAGATGATCTATCCGCCGACTGACTGGCGTCATCTAGGAGAGCAATCCTCTCAAATGTATTTTAATACAAGTAAAAAGTAATTGTAGTTTTGAAACAATGTTCGATAAATAGTTTATACTGTTTCTTCAGATTAAAAATATTGAACAAATCTTTTATTTTTGGATTTCATGGGCTAATTGTATTTCTCAGATTAAGTATATTTTATTCACATTTTAACCATATAAAATTTATAACAATCAATACTTGTAGTCCTGAAGAGGATTATAATAAATTATTTACTTAATTTTTTATTTACATTCTATTGCTGTTATAAACATAGCAGCATGCAAATGTCTCAATTTTCAAAAAAATTGACCCGGAAACATTTAGAATACAGTTGAATTATTATTTGATGTTTCCTCAGCACAGGCTCGATTTGTCAAATAGCTTGGAAAGATGGACGTGGATAACTATTAAACGGGTGTCAGGTAATTTGAAGCCCCCTTAAGAAGTAAAATTCTCAGATATGTTTTATATTATTTAAAGTGTTTCGATGCATGAATCAAAAAATCTAATGTCAAAAATTACAGTCAGTTTCGTTCTGATATTGATTGAAGAAGACTATTCAAGTTAAACCTTTCTTATTAGCACAAAATACAATCAGATGGTCCAAGTACTGATTGATCAATGGAATTGTAAGCACTTAGATGAATATATGATCAGAAAATGTCCCACAGTCTTATTCAGAAGCCTACAAATTGATTTCATGTAAAGAGATTTATTGCGATGAAATGGTACTGACAGCCAACTCAACTGAGGTCAAAAATCTATTTAATTTATTGGAGTCTTCGTTTCGAGGAGATGAATCCTAGAGATCTCATCGCTTTCAACTGTCACAGTAAAAATAAAATTCTGGTCAATAATGTCATTCCTCGTTCTGAATAACCGCCAACTTTCAAATTCTTATCTAATATTTATTCCATTGATACACATGTATTTATGTACTAGTATAAATAAAAATACAAAAATTACTTAGTGTGTGTGTTTGATATTTCTATAGTGATAAATATAATTATTCATTTATTTTATTTTATTTATTGATAATTATTAAGTACTATTATTACAGATGATTTTTTGACACATTCGAGTTTATTTTGATGCGCTGATTTTAAAAATCATATTAATTTTTCCTTTGCATGTCAGGATATTTTTAAACAAATAAAACCTAGTTTAGAAATATTGGGTTGATTCATAAGTTCATGCATTTTTTATGAAAATATTATGTTTTAGAGATAAGAATCTGGCAATCAAACAAATTATATTCAGAAAAATAAAAACCATTATGTTCAACTGTCTTAATCCACCGATGGACAAGTTGTTCGATGCCACTCCAGTACTATGCTTTATCTTTGGAAAGGAAAAATTCACGACATCCATTTTCAACCTGTTCTATATTCTCAAACTGTCGTTCTCTAAGGAAATGAGCAATTGATCGGTAAAGGGGGTAATCGCTGGATGCTAGACTGAATGTAGGATGTGGTAAAATTTCAATTCCTTCTAATTGGGTAATTTTATTTTCGTTACTCGTTCAGTATGCGGACGAGCATTATTCTGTTACAGAAGCACCCGCTTTTTGTTGACTAAAGCAGGATATTTTATGGCTAATTGTTGGTACATCCGATCGAGTTAAGCAGAATAACTCAGCAGTAATGGTTTGGCCACCTGGAAGTACTTTGAAGTGTATAACAGTATATGCTTGACTATTGAAGAAAGATGCTGTCTAATATTGTCATGCAAAAGAATGACTTTGTTTCGATTGCTAGCTATTGCTGGTCTTGTTTTAAACAATTCATAATTTAATCATTTTAGTTGATGCTGGTATCGTTTCCAGGAAACTGTTTCATTCGATTTCAAAAATTCATCGTACACGACATCTACCATACCCAAAAAAATATAAAGGATGATTTTCTTATCATAATTATTGCGATTTATGGCGACAGATGATGTCTGTCCTGGATAAAATCATGATTTCTTTCGTTTGTTAATATCTTTGGAACAAGTTTACTGATCTTAAGGAATTTTGTATTGAATGATAAAATTATTTTTAAAATTAGTGTTTTTTCGTTGTCATGCAAAAATACATTATCAAATGCAGTATTTAATTAAACATAAGTCATAGCATAAAAGAAATTCGAAGGCATTTGTATAACTTTTCTGGTTTATGTTTTTAATAATTTTAATATTTACTGTTAATAATTTTTAATAATTTATTTATTTCTATAAAACAAGATGACTCATTGTGAAACATTTTGGAGAAAAATATGGTTTACGAAAAATAATTATCAACAATTATTATTTTAGAGATTTATAATTTTTGAACTTGGGTAATTCGAATGTGTATTATGTTAATTAATACTATATAATTCTATATAACTTGAAGTTAATGTCAACATCGATAGAGTATGGCAACTTTAATAAGAAAATTTTGTTTAAATGCAGTCCTATTTGGATTGTTTAAATTACTTTTAATTACGAATTAAATCATTTAATTGCGAAAAGTTTTGTAAATTAAAATACTTATTATAAAAAATTAATTAATCATGGAAAAAGATATTACCAATTATAAAAATTCGGAATCCCATTTATCATCTAATGAAAATCAAAACGATCAATCTGATATTGATCAAGCGGAAAAGCAGAAATCAAATTCAGAAATTGAAAAGAAACAATTTGTTGAAAATGAAACAATAAATAATCATTCGCCTAAGAAAAACTTGAAAGGCAAAGGAAAATCTTCACCGAAAAATCCTAGGCGTCAAAGAAAAGCAAAAACTGGAGTGAATAAAGGTAAAATTATTTTTCTATACTTGTAAAAACGATTTTAAAATATATTTATTTGTCGAATTCACAATTTTGAATTATTATCAAAGATATTATTTATTATTGTATCTTTAGATCTTCAAGAGGAAATTCTCAATGATTTATCAAAGGTATTTAGAAATTTAAACTTAGTCTTCTATATTATATATATATATATATTTTAAAAAATGTTTTGGTACATTCTTATTATTTATTGTCTTATTTGTATATATCGGAAAATCGTGATTATTAATTAGAAGTATTAATAATATTTTAGAAAGAAGAAATTACTGAAAAAACGGTTCCTTTGTCAAAATCGTTAACAAACAAAAATAGTTCAAATTCTGAGAGTAATAGTCAAAATTTGGATTCAAATTTAAATTCGAACAAAAATGTAAATAGTGACAATGAGACTGGTCACATCAAAAAGGAAGATGTTGTGCCAGAAAACAAAGGAAAAGGTGAAGCATACATTTTAAAATTATTGATTGAAAAAGTGAGAAAAAATTTCATTAAGAAATTTATTAATAATTCTCTAACTAGACATCACTAGAGCGAGAGGCCATAAAGAGAAGGGTTAATAGCAATAATTTTCTACTGGGTGAGATTGTCAAAGCAAGAAACGGTGAATATGAAAATAATGTAACTGTTGGGTCAAAATTTATCGACATAGAAAAGTTTATATTTTAAAATAAAATAATATTATATTATATTATTGATTAGAAGAAAAAAGATGCTGGAAGGACGTCGAGAAATTAATGAGAAGATGAGAAAAGAACTTAGTAAAAAAGTTAAGCCCGGAAGTTCTAAAGATAAAAAGCTTGATGAAACGTATAATTAACTATTAATAATAAATGCTCTCAACTTTGATAACCAACAGAACGATTACTGATGAGTACTTCATGGAACTTGAGATATATGACATAAACAAGTCGAATATCAACAAAGAAGAAAAGGAAATACAGATGGAATTAGACTTTCTTATCAGAGAAAGAAATTCTCATCTTCGAGAATTAATAAGAATAAGAAATCAAGAGTTTTCGAGATTTTCTAATTTTGAAATATTGAAAGATCGTTACCTAATTCTCTCTCTTCTTGGAAAAAGTGAATTCTCACAAGTCAATAAAGCATATGATTTGTTAGAACTTCGTTTTGTGGCATGTAAAATGCACCATGTTAATCAAAAATGGTCTAAAGGAAAACTAGAAAACTATATCAATCATGCAATGGATGAGGTATCTATTCTGAAAACCCTTGACCACAAACGAATTGTGAAAGTTTACGATGTTTTTCATATGGGTAATGATTCTTTTTGTACTGTACTTGAGTATTATGAAAGCAATGATCTGGAATTCTATCTCAAGCAAAAGCAATGTCTTCCAGAACGCGATACTAAATCTCTGATTTGCCAAGTCATTAATGCATTGTGGTATTTATATGACAGAATAAAACCCATCATTCATTATGATCTTAAACCTGCCAATATCTTATTGTCTGAATATGGTGAAATTAAAATCACAGAGTTTGGTCTAAGTAAAATCTGTCTTGATAATAGTTTGGATGTTAAAGAAATTGAATTATCGACTTTTGGTAGTGGTACATATTGGTACTTACCACCGGAATGCTTCAGGATTGAAAGTAATTCAAAGATTGTGTCTAGTAAGGTAGATGTTTGGTCAATTGGAGTAATATTTTATGAATGCTTATATGGGAAAAAAGTTATTTTTTTATTTTATTAATCTTATTCTAATAATATTTTCCCAATTAGCCTTTTGGGCACAACATGACACAACAGGAAATTCTGTTTAACAATGTTATTATTGAAGCGAAACAAATAGAATTTCCGACAAACCCTAAAGCTACTGAGGCTGCTAAAGTAGGCGGTTTAATTGACTACGGGCTTTAGAAAATATAATTATATTTCACTTTAGGACTTCATCCGGCAATGCTGCACGTACGACAAAGAGTTACGACCTGGGATTAACCAAATTAATAAGAACGATTATTTAAAGACCAAAGCCCAACTTAATAGGTCTCTATAGAGTTGAATTTGTGTAATAAAAATTTAATGATGCTAATTTGTATTGGTTTTTTGATACTTATAAAATCCGTATATAATATGAAAGTGCTTTTGAATTTCTTTAATAATATTAATGTTTTCGAATACGAAATGTCCGTATAAAACTTGTATGTATCAATTGGAAAAAACTTGCCGTTAAAACTCTTTGACCTTATCATTCACATCTTTCAACGATCTATCAGTGAGAACATTATAAAACATTGGCTTTGAGATCCACGATTTATTATCATTATTTAGCCATGTTTACATAATAACCTTAGCAAAAACGAACAATCTTTTATTAAACAACTTTTTGGTGAATTATTAAAATATTTTACCAAATTTGTGGAAAACTAATTATACTATACAATAATATTAATTCTAATATTGGATTAGTTCTAATGCGAAGATTAATATTTTTTGGCACTTTTAATGCTGACCACTCAATACTTGGGATTGTTGAAAAGATAAAAGTCCAAAGATGTAAATTTATTTGGCAGCATTTTCAAATGCATAATAAAAAAGAACATTTGTGGTATTCTATTAAACCGAAACTCACCAGAAAAGGTTATGTTATCAGTCTGGTGGGATTATATGGGACTTTTATATTTCGAGCAACCACCGAAAAACAAATTGTACCGTCAACTCCGATGTTTATTGTCAGTAACTGGACAATTTAAAAATTCTATGCTGCAGGTTCAGCCGAAATTAGCAAATTTTGGAGGTGTTGTGTTCCACAATGACAACGCAAAACCTCAAACGTCTTTGAAGAGTCGACAACAATTAGTGAAACATGAATGGGATTTGCTATCACAACCACCATATAGTTCTGACATGGAACCGTCAGACTATTATCTCTTCCGTTCTCTACAAAACGATTTGGTAGAAAAAAACTTTACCTGAAATCGTTTTTCGACCAAAAAGACTCAGAAGTTCTAAAGCCGTACATCTCAAGATTGGTTCAGTCGTTTTCATAAGGTGATTTTGACAGACGATCGGATTTTTGTGAGAAATTTCTCACTTGAGTTGCTAAAGATGCAAATCTTTTTAGCCCTATTATGTGGAGAGACGAGGCTAGATTTAATATCTATGTTTGTCGGAACAGACACGACAGCGTATATTGGTGCTTAGGTAATCCTCATCTGAAAGTGAAGAAATAGGTAAATTCGCCTAGCATCATGGTCTGAGCCTTTGTTTATGCTGATAGCTTGATTAGACCCTATTTCTTCTCCGAAAATGTGACAGGCACCAATTACTTGGATATGTTAAAAGCTTATTTTTGATCTACCTTTAATCAATTACTTTCAGTTTCTTCAATCCTATTTTTACACATTGACCTTTAGCAGTTCGAGAATAACTATGTCAAAATTGTTCTGAAAAGTTGGTCGACAGAAGAGTAAGTATTGATTGGCTACCAATATCACGAGAACATACTCCCATGGACTTTTTTGTGTGGGAGCATACTGATTTTGAAAGAAGATAAGGATTTTTATAAAACCTTAATAGATTTAATATAAATAATAAAATGATGCTAACAAGAAATATAATTTAAATAATAAAATAATGATATGAAATGAGAAATGGAAAGGGAATAAAAAAAAACACGAATTAAGAATGAAAACTTTGTACTATAACATTTAGAACGAAAGGGTCATCACATAATTTTGGTCATCTGAGTCAATATGAAAAACGTGATGTAAGAAATCAAAATAGCTTCTCACTCATAAACTGACCAAGACAAAGATTAAACGGACACGGTGGTAAATAATCACAATTATTTTTTTAATTATTAATTTTCTTTCTCACTTAATTAAAATTTTAATATATTTTGATTGGTATAAATAATCATAATAAGATTAGTTAATTCTTTTTAGAATTTTCATGATTTCTTGATTATATATTTTAAAGGATTTATATATTTATCTCATTTTTCTTCAAAACATTGGTAATATTTATTATTTATGATATTAAAAAATTTTTCCATTGTAAATTTATAATTCTGTGTAGGTTTTTTATATTATTTTTCTATAATATTTTAATATAGTTTAAAATTTATACTTAACGATGTTATTGATTTGTAAGAGAATTGTAAAAACATTAATATTGATTGATAGAATGAATGAAGTGAAAACATCTTCATTTTAATAAGTTTCAGGTCATATTTATGAGACCCATCGATTCTGGGTACCGGTTTTATTTTATTAAAATACTCTATGATTTAAAATGAAATTTTTGGACGAATTTTTATTTTTAAAATGTTATTTGTTATAATCAATATATAAATTATTTATCATAATACATCATTAAATTAATTATACTGACATTTTTGAAAAATATCTGAAATGTTCTTAAAATTTCAAGATTAAAAATAAATCTAGAAAGCTTTTTAACAAATTTGTCAATTTAACAAAAATGTTAAACTATGCAACTTCAGCAGATGCAATATTGAATCGGTCATTTAATTTATGATCAGCGTTTATGAGTGGCTCCGTAAAGATCATTTGGCCATAAAAATTGGCTTGTTTATAAAAACTTTAATAGTAATAAAAATAAAATAATATTAATTTTGTTTTAAATAATAACGCAAAATCTAACACATTAAATCAAGTTTTTTTGCGTTAATATAATATATAATAGTAATTTATATATATATTTATTTTTCAATATACCCACCATGTTTATTCAATTTTTTAAAAATGGGTTCGAAAATTGCCTACTTTGTTTTCAAGAATATTATTTTTAAAGTGCTGGTGATATCAAATGCTTATCATCGTAGGTCTTTCATTGTTTGATCAAGAAAATATAAATCAAACTGATCTGGATCAGAATTAAATGCTGACTGTTACAATAAATCTGACAATCAAGACTAATGCCAATCAGCAGAATAAGGTGTAGGATATTTGAATGAATATTAAAATATTGAGTTTTATCTTAAGTTTGGTTAATGTATTAATTTGTTTTATCTTGGATTTATTTCTTATATATCAATTGAAATCAGACTTCTTGGTCCCCCATCATCTAATAAGCTTATTCTCCCAAAGTTTAATTTTTTGTCTTTGGGAAAAAACATAGCCACGCCATTTCTTTCGAAATTATCTAATCACCCAAAGACTACTATTTTCAGTACCAATTTCATAATAGATTTCACAAGTTCTTAATCGAAAAATGAGGAAGGCACAAGCTTAGCATGCATACAATTTTACAATGATTGGTTAGAGAGATAAAAAATTAATATATTTCTTCAATACATTCAAACAATGGGAACAGGTAACGATAACTATATTTTTTATAATTTTCATTTTGTAATTTTGTTTACAAGGATAATTACCTGACAGTTTCTCAATCAGAAGACTAAGACTAACAACGAATAACAAGAACTACTTCCACAGTTGGGTCTCATTTGACAAGAATACATTTTCTATGGGAAATAACAAAACTGATTTAGTTGCAAAAAACTGTCACCGTAACCCATTAAAAATCAAAAATTTAAACAAAAAATGCAAATCTCATTTCAATAATTTGACCTGCAGATATTCCTTAATCAATTACTTCAATCATAACGATCATAAAATTATAATTTATTTATTAATCACATTTATTTGTCAATTTAATATATTTAGAGTGATCGGAATTTTTCTCACTCATTGCAAGTATGCGGACATGCTCGCATTTGGCGAGATTGTATGTCTAGAAAGCGCTGTGGTAGCGAGTTATGTGGTTTGCATTCTTGTCTACTTTATTTCTATAACTGGACTCCATTAAGCTATATAATTTTCATCATTCATATCGGTGATGAGAATATATTATTCAGTATGTTTGACGATTTTTTTTTCTTTTGTTTTGTAAATAACAAATAAAACAACGTTAAGTGTGCCATTATTATTATTATTTTCAATAGAGCACACGTCTGGTTTGTGCCTTATTATTAGATTTTAATTTAGCAAATTATTTTCAAAAGTGGCCTTACTTAGTATGACAGATTATGAAAGTAGTGGCTTGATAATAGCTGCTATAATCATTTTCATTATTCTCGTCGGAATAATTATCATTCTCATTGTTTGCCATCGAAATCGATCCAGTCCATGCTATCGAGCAGATAATTCTAGGCAAATACCGGACAATACAGTCTTAGAAACGTTGCCAAGAGATATAATTGCTCAATTAAATGTATCGCCGAATTTGGTCAATTTGGATGTGAGAAATTTACGTTCCTATGATAGCATTATGAAAGACAAATTGACTTTACCACCAGATTATGATTCTATTGTTGCGCCTAGTTATGAACCTGATGATAATGAATTGAATCTTAACAATGTCTGTTTAAATGATGATATGGAAATTGCGGAACCTATTGACTCTTTTCAAGATAACCAAGCACCTGCTGAAATGGTATCCGGAAATAACAATGAAAATGGAATATCAAACCCAGCTTTCACATTTGATAATAGCAATGATCATACTGGAAGTACCACAATTGATACCAATAATAATTTTAATGATAATAATAATAATAACACTAGTAACAATATGGAATCTTGATGAAAAGGAAGTCAAATGTTCACTATTATTATGGATTATATCTCAACTGAAAATTATTTGTTTTTAAAACTGATCACTTTGTCAACTCCTTTAAGAGGAAATTCAGATTCATTTTCTAATTTGTAAATTTCTTTTTTCTAAGAAGATATTGTTCACATGACGCTCATTTTATCAATCATTTGTCATGAACTCAATCAATAATTTTCAAATGACAGAATTATATATGTGTAAGCTGGTTAATTATATTTATATATTAAAAAATATCCAACTTTGATCTAAAAAGTCAACAGGAAAAAGATCTCTTCATTCCATTCGGAACTTCGTCTGTATCCGATAATTTCAGTTGAATATATTTTATCGCTCAAAATATTGGATTTTATAAATGTTAAACTAGGAAATTGTTTACATTTATTATTAAATTTTAAATTTATTTCTTAGAAAAAGTTTTATGGTTATTTAAATTTTTCTTGTGTTATAAAAATTTCTTTTTCCGTTTTGATAAATATCTTAAGTAAATTAACTTAAAGATTTTTGTTTAACTATCTCAATATTTATATACGGATTTCACCATTAAAACTTGAATATTTCAGTACCGGTTGTCAATAAAATGATATTTTCAAAATGAAATGACTGAGTGATCAATTGGAAAACGTTACAATAAACCACTGCAAATATTGATTGATCTCACAGAATGGAATAAATAATTGGGACCAGAGTTAAACAATTTTTAGTCATGTGAAGCACCTAAAATTTTTCCAAATAGTACAAACAGGTGTTAAAAGATCTGAAAAATTTGGAAATTAGCATAAATCTTCAGTAATTCTTTAAATATCCAATTTAAGTTTCAGTTATTTGTAATTTTTATCTTATACAAATTTAATAAAATGATTATTTATAATAGTTTCATGTTCATAACCTAATATTTATTATCAAATATTTTGATATTTTACAAAAAATAAGTCTACTATTTTAAATGTCTATAATTTATTATTCAATTTTACAAAATCAATTTTATAAAAACCCACTGGGCAAAAATTTTAGAATAGAGAATAAATTGTTTTATTTAACAATATTTTCCCAATTAAAATATGACTAATCATTTGTTTAAAACAGGCCAACAATCCGTTGTTAGTAAGAACGTTACAAATTAATTTTGTAATTGAATTAAGTATAAAACTCAATAAGCTTTAGGCCAGAAATGATTATAGGTGAAATTCGAATAAAATATCGAAGGTTAGATTTTTGTTTTAATACATTAGTTAATGTATAATTATTATAATACTTAATTAATTAAATTTAATATGGGAATAAAATTTTTGATTTATTTCCAAATTCCTCAGCATCTGGCATGACGGACATGTCATTTCAGTGAGTAGTATATTTTCTCCAGTTAGAAATTTAAAACCACTTTGATTACCAAAAAACATGCTATGGATTCTTAAAATAGTTGAATCATTTTTATCTATGACCATGAGTAATTAGTGAAATTATAATATTTAAAAATTAAATATAATTATTTAATGAAAAAAATTTTCAAATTGTAAAATATTATAATAATTATTTAAAACAAACGTACAATTTTGGTAATTCGTTGAAATGAACTGTTTTTCTTTGAAAAAACAATTTTTTTTACTTTTTTGAAGAAATTTGTGACATAAATGCAGTGATCGGAAAACAGTATTCACTCACTTTGCTTTCTAAGCTGAAACATGTTTTTATTATCGGAATCTTTTAGGTTTCCACAAAAATATATAGAAAAGCTATAAAAAATCAGTAAAAAAATCATTTTTATTTCAAATAGTTTTCATAAAAATTTTTCCAAAATAAAAATTTATTACAAATTCTCCTACTGCAGCTGCACTCATACAGCCCAAAATCCTAACACTACCGTCTCAATGTTTCATGGTTGGAATGATATTTTTCAGCACAAGTTCTGTATTAGACTTTTTCCACATAAAGTATTTTTTCCATCAGAACCAAGAATATTGAATTTAATTTCAATAGCAAATATCAAATCATAGATCAAGTAATATTATCTTTAAAATGATTAAAATGATCAATTATTTCAGATTTCATAAAAAAGCAGTTTCAATTAGATTGTAGATTATTTAAACTATTGAGAAACCATATACCTAAAACCAAGTTCATACATGGTCATTTACTCAAAATTTGAACGTTGATCAAGCTATTATAAACCAGGTTCCACATCGCAAATCATAATACAATATTGATTTATTGTGTTTTAATAATCTAATGAATGTAATAGAATGAATCCATTGAATTAAACAAAAAATTATCTCTAAATTTTTGTCATTATTTTTGTATTTTAAGCATTCATACCAAACCAGTGTCTTCTTTGAATGAAGACATAAATAGGTTTTCAAATGTTTTTTCTTTATCATAAAGTATAAATGATTCTGTAATAATAAAATATGTATTAATATTTTCTTAATAAATCCACAGTTTTAAAAGAGTGCAAAAAATGAAAAATATTTGAATGTCTATTGAAACAAAAAAAGGTCATTGATAATAAACAACGTGTAATATTGAGATTTTATTCTGTTATAAGTATTTTTGAAAATCTATAACTGTAAACTGCATAAATATAGAGCCAATCTAAATTTATCTTAGAATTATAGGAAATGAAGTTTAAATTAATAAATATTAATATAAATAGCATATTTAGGAATTCATTACTTTGATCAATTAAAAATTCTGATAAATACCAGTGACACCCTGAGGTTGCCTGTAGTTGCCTAGAGATCCTAAAATTATTCAACCAGAAAGTTATTCACAACAATTTATACAGAAGCAGAACGTCCAAAATGACTATTTCTTATTATTTTTTAATGTCATGTAAATATTACCATTTTTCAAATTTAAAAAAGATGATGAGAAGCATTTTATTAAGTTTTCACATGGATTTCTCCGATAGACAGTGCCAGGAAAACCTTGCTTCATGATAAAGTCTATGTTGAATATTTTGCAATTCAAATTTGAAACAATTTTAGAAAAGTTTTAAATTGACCAAGTAACTAATAAAAAAATATAATAATAAAATCTCTAAATTCATTTCTTTCTTTGAGTAAGGGTTATGTATTTGATTAATAAATGACAGATGAAAGTCGATAATAACAATGAATATGCCTTAGAAGAACCAGTTTTATCTAAAACAAAATTTTAAATACAAGGTATTGGTATTTTATTTGGTATTAAAAACTAAAATTGAGTAATAAAAAAGGAATGACACAATTAATAATCTTACAAGTGATACTTCAATATAGACGATAAAGAATGTCATTTTGATAATATTTCATGAAGAAAGATTGAAGATAACTGACAAAAGTAGAAGATTAATTTAATACTTATAAAAGTGATTTTATATTAATCAATGAAAATCTATTTTATTATAATCCATAAAATTCTTTTAGTGATAAAATAATATTTTGTAATAATCAATATAATTTAATTAATTAAAATTAAGTCATTAAATTCAACTAATAAGCTTTAGACTTGCCATTTTGTGAATCATATCACATGGTATGGTAGAACAAGATTCTGTCTTCATATTTTGAGGTCATATTATGATCTCGTTGTAACCAGACAGTTTTTGAACATGTTTTCTTCGAAAACTAATCCAAAGTTAATTTAAAATTCGATTCATACCAATTAGACCAATAAATTATACAAGAACAAAGTTTCAGAATAAAAAAATCTAACTTCTTTAAGAAAAATCCCTCAAAATCCCAACAAAAAGTCATAATGATTTGTCATTCTCATTTAATAGACCAAATAAGAAAAAATTATTACTTAAATTTTAGAAAATTGTATTAAAAATCTACTTAAATATGACAAAAACATGGAAATTGATAAGGTTTTATTTTTAAACTATTGAAGTTCATAACAATATGAGAGTTATTCTGTCAAAATTTAATTTGGTTTCTTGTCAAAATTTCATACCGTTTGGATTTCCATATCACATATTGGACAACCCTGGTTATGTATTAGTAATATATTTTTAGAAAAATGTTTATAATTAGAAGTGAGATTAAGTAATTATTATTATTATTTCTTGTTAAATTACAATTGTGAAAAAAGTTTTTATTATTCCACAATTCTATAACTCATTGTGTCTGAAAATCGGTGGCAGCATTTCAACAAAATTTCCATTGAATAATTTGTTTTAATTAAGACAATTTAAAATATTTTTCTAATAATTTAAAGTTGGAACCTAGTTTATTACCAGTTTTTCACTTTTGTATATGCATAATAATAATAATAATAATAATAATAATAATAATAATAATAATAATAATAATAATAATAATAATAATAATA
>JBBMKC010113648.1:0-16389 GCA_037834085.1 Bipalium vagum
TTTAAGCTGGAAGTTTATTTATGTAATGAAATCAATAAAATTTAGCCGCTTTAATTATTGTTATTTGTTTTAATTTTTTTTTTAATTTCTCAGATAGAAATTTTTCTATCCTACAAGTCAATTTTTATCGTTTATTTGTGTTTCTATAATAGAGGTTTTACTGCATAATTTTGTATTTTAAAATATCAATATTTATAGATATTTTTAAAACAAATATATAAACGATGGTATTTTTGCAATAAGAATTATAGTCAATTTATAATATCAGCCCTTTATGAATAACCCTTTATATATAGTTTTATGCAAATATGTTTTGAAATCAACATCTCAGTTAATTACTTTTATAATATAAGGTGTTTCAGAAAAATTCTGGCAGGCATGAATATGGAAAATATATATATAGAAACTAAATAGAAATATTTTAAAGTTATATTTATTACAATACAGTATTTAACAATAAAAATGCAAAAGATACAGGCTGAAATCGATTTCCACACCAAAATAATAAAATGTTCTATTTCAGTTTTCCCAGGAGTGTCTAGACATCCACTTTGCTGATGTTATTTGCTTGATTAGGCCATTTATGTCTGAACTCATTAAGGTTGGGTGTTTTAGATTTTGCTCCTTTGATCTTAGATTTTATATTGGTCCAATAGCACTGGATCGGAATTACTTCCGGACAATGTGGTGGACTGGCTTCTTTTGGAATTACATTGATACTGCTCTTGCTGTAGAATTCTTGAGGTTGTATACTGTAAATGTAAGTTGCCAAATCTGGTCAAAATTATACAGGAAAAATATGGGACTCAATAAATGGAACCAATCTTTTTTCTAGGCAGTCCTTAACGTAAATCTTGCTATTGATTGATCCTTTATTTAAAATCCTTAACTTTTTCGTCCACATGAACACATTGCTTGCCACACCAACTTTTTGAAGAAAACTTTGATACTTTTTATTTTTATATTTATTATATATATTGTGCATTCAAAATACGCATCCAAATTTTGTTTAAAAAATCAGTAAATAACTTCTTAGCTCCTTTTTTTCGATTACTTCTTTATTTTCATCTCTGTCTGTGATGTTTTGCACTCTATATGTCTTCACTCTAGCTCGAATTTTTTTCTGTGAACAGTTGATGTTAACATTTCACTTTATTTGCCATGGTACGTACCGATAAGTTAGGATTTCTTTGAAATTTTCTTTACAATTTCCTAATTTTCTCTACCTGATTTTCTACCAGAATTATTTTTTCTGTCGGTGGTCAAAGTTTTACGATAATTGGCCAAAACATTTTGCACTGTTCAGCGACGAAATTTTAATTGCTATGTGATATTGCACAGAGAACTAGTTATGTCTTGCAAGTACTTGTCCACTATTAATTTTAGAATATAAATTTCAGTAGTCGTCCTATTTATTAACATTAATCTAATTAAACAAAAGATAATCGAATATTACTGTAATTAAAACATTAAATTCACATACCATATATTATCACGATATTGCAAGTATAAATATATTTATGAATGTATAAACATGCTAGATGTTTTTTAAAACACCCTCTAGTCAAATATTCAATACTTAAAAGTTGAGTGATATATATACCCACACTTGAACTTATTTTACAAAGAACTCCTGAATTTCTTTGATAAGATTTCTGAATAGTGAAAAAATTACTGAAATATTTTATTCCTTTTTCTATAAATAAATTTTATTAATTTTTTGCACTTAATGTATTTTTGAGAAGTCTTCCTATATATTCACGAAATAATTGGCAAAAGTGACCAGAATATGTTCTCAACAAAATAGAAATATCACACTTTAAAACGGATTTTCTGGATTACAATGTGATCCACAGTCAGAAGATTTCAGTGGTAAAGAAATTACTGGAATATTTTGTTTCTCTGGAAGTACCCTTAAGTAATACAATTAAGTCAATATCCTATGTGAAAATTATTTTTCCGGATTTAGTATCAGATAAAGTTGAATTTTACTTATTTATATATAATAATTCCACAAATTTCATTCATATTAAAAGATTAAGTCCAATATTTGGAGTAATTGAGAAAATAATTAAGTTATATAAGCAGTTACATAAATTGGGCTCAAAGTTACCTTGAGAAACTTGGAAAATTAACATATGAAATGAAATTTTTATTTTTAATAATATTCTTATCAAAGAGTATGTTTTTCAGCGATGTAGTTTCTATAACGTTGGATTCGAACAACATTCTTCAAGATATGGTCATCTTTATAAGAAGAGATGTCCAGGATGACAATGAAATATTTTTGGATACACTTAAAGTGATTTTTGATGTTTGATGTTCTAACTTTTCTGATAGACCTCCATAACGGAAGCATCAATGTCGTTGTTCAAGGCAACAAATGCCTTGGATCCTAATAAGAGCGGTGTTCAGTTCGGGAAGGTCTTTATTATTGTTCCCAATACGTGGATATCAACAAAATCAATTGAAAATGAAATTACTTGGCAGACCTGTGACAATGCAGACATAATTATTACTAAAGATGATATAAACCAGAAAAGTGAACCTTTTACTATTCAAAGCGAAGAATGTGGTGAACCAGGTGAAGTCATAAAAATTCCTAAATCCTTTTTAGACTCAAAGGGTGAAAAACACATTATCGGTAATCACTTCATTCAATCTTAACTCATGATTTTCATTATTTTTTAAAATAATATATAGTAAACATAAAATTTGGATTTCAATTTTAAAGAATTTGATGTTTTTCATTTACTGATCAATTAGGTTGGTGTAAAGATATTGGAAGTTTTTATTTCGTTATGTTTAACTGGTATATTAATCACGTCTTATTAATTATGTTCATCATCCTTTCTAAATGATCAACTATCTTATTGGAATAAAACGCCTCAAGATGTCGATAAAAACTTAAATTCAACCATTAAGAGTCGGTCACTCCATTTGAAAAAAATCCTCGAATTTATATAAAATCAAATTAATAAATTAATGTTACCACTTTTAATTTACTATTCGATTAAAGAAACCGTCCACCACCCGTTAAATTGAATTTCCAAATGACAAGGTCCAACGACTGGTTAGCTCATTGTAAAAATTCTTCAGCTAAATAATTTGCATCGAAAGAAATGTCTGGTAATTATTTGTTGAAGCGTAAATGATCTGCTCCACCAACCTTTCTAGATTTCCTCAAGACAATCACTGATAGAAAAAAGTAAAAAATTTAAAAATCGCACATAAACTATATTTTGATTTCGTGTATGTACCGCTTCGCACAATTAAAATTAAACATGTTAAAGGTATATTCATTGCATTTTGGACCTGTAAATATCTAATTATTATAGGTAGTTTGAGATTTTTTTGGCAAATATAGATTTTGTCTACGGCACATCTTTCATATACTACTGAGATCAAAATATTTCAAATATCAAAAAATTAAAATTAAATATAATTAATGTAATACATTTTTATATACACGTTTTATTGTCTCCTTCAAAGTAGTCACCTTCAGCTAGAATACATTTACTATAACATTTTTACCTATCCTCTATGAATTTCTCCTATTAAATTCTGCTTATTTGTCTTGAAATCTCCTTTGGTTTTTGTTTTATCGCTTCAATCAATATATATCGAAGACAAAAAAATTGAATTTTCAACTTTGGAAAGAGAAAAGAATTAATCGGAACTTCATCGGGTTAATATGTAGCTTATTTGATGTTATTTGACAAAAAATTTACACAAGCAACGAAGTGTGAGCTGAGCCGTTATCATAATAGAAAAAATAAAAGTTTTTGTTGGGTTTATTTCATTGGAGAAAATTTAATGGGAGATTCGTTGTTCAATTTTTGCATCCATTCTTAACAATCATCATAACTCATAAATTAACATCTAATATATGATAAAATTTTAAAGACACATAACAAGTAGCAGTACCAATATAAAAATGGCGATTAATGGTAAATACTGATTTTTATATATCAAATGCTTAAAAAATATTAATAATGAAAAAAATCAGTAATATAATTTCCGTTATTATTTTAGTACGTACTTTCCACCTTTTCAGCATTTAGTCGAACCATTATTTAAGAAACTACAAAATATACATCGAAATTTTTGATTCATTATTTTTCACTGTCTGGTTCCTTCTCAACAGTATTGACTTTCATTTGGTTTGAGAACGAAAGGGAAAGACATAAATCTGTTGAATAGCTCTAGAAAAATACGATGGTTTTGAAGAACTACCAACTCGAGTTCTTAAATGGTGGTTTTGAAGATATTTGATTTTTACGGCTTCCTGTTATCATGGATAAGAAAAACTGTGGATCACTTATACTGTCTTTGGTCTTTCATAATAACTTTTACTCTACTTAGTTGATTCATATATGGGATGTTTTTGATTGTCTGGTTTTTCTGGATTATTTCCCAGTGTATGAGACCGAGCCAATTCCAACAAACGGAGAACATGATTTTTTGTGATGCAAATCTTGTTTAATTCTAGACAAGCAGGAGATTAAAAAATTATCTATAAAAAACACCGTGACCAAGTTTAATTTTTTATTTAACATTTTTAAAATTAAAATTTTTTTATCATTATCATAAGAAATATATCTAAATGCATACTGATCGTCATAATTTTTCAAACAGGACATAATTTAGTATTGTACAAGTTTTATGTTTAATTTTTTTTAAATTGTGCCTGCATAATAGAAGTACTTTTGAAAACTGCAAAGATCATGTCTTCCATTCAATACTTGTTATGTATTGTAATAAATTAAAATTTTCTAAAAAAATCATCAATTTTCAAACACTTAATATTTATAACGAACGTGTTAATTTTTACGCAAGGAAATTCTTTGTAATAAAATTTTACCTAAATGCCTTCTTAAGATTTAAACAAATTTGTGATTTTTGTACGTTGGAATGATTAATGTCTTCCACAACATGTTACAGTTTGGTAGTTAATTCATTGACATTTTGAAATTGAGGACGATCGTTAATTTCATCTGAAATTAATTTCCAAATATCTTCTGCAATGTTCTGATCAGGGCTTTTAGCTGGCCAACTTAAAATCTTAATGTCACTGGATTTCATAAATTCTTTGACTTTGCGGATTTGTAGCCAAAAATCTGTCAAAATTTCATTATAAAACTGGCACATACTTTTCTTTAACACTTCTATATATGCTGCTGAATTAAATTTTCCTTTGATAACATTGTAAGACAATAAGCTATTGAGCAATTTCATCATCCAAACCTTAATGCCGTTACCCATGCATTGTCGGCGCTATATATATACAAATATATTCATTTTTTGAAACATATGTTCACCAATCAATCCAGACTAAATCTTTTTCTGTCAGTAAATACAATATTTTCCCATAATTGATTTTCACTAATCTAGGTACTTACTTTCAACAATCGGTCTTCCTTATGTTTCTTACTTAAATAAATCAGATATACTTTTTTATACCTCATTCCTTTTCTTTTCATGTGCCTCTAGTCCATAAAGAAATATTCAAATTACATTCAATTTTTAATTTATTTACATTTATCTTATTTTTTCTATTTTTCAACTTGCATATTACTCTTTTCATATTCAACTTCTCTCGTTTACTTATTGTAAACTTTGGTCCACATTTCTTAAATATATCCTTCTTTACATATCTGCATGTAACTTGCTGAGTTTCTTGTTATTTTCATAATTTTTCCTATTTGAGTGTAAATTAGTCCATCTTCCTTTAAAGCCAAGCCTTGAGTTTTCGCGAAATTTTTCATTTAATTGCTAAAATTTTAAAAAATATATCATTCACAAATAACAAATAATTACATGACATTTAATAAAATATTAGGAAATGCTTAATAATTACCTGTTTGAAAAATTATGCCTTAATTTAAAATTTAGACTTTAACACAATCTTTATTTATATTACTTAAACAATTAATATTTCTAATATAATGGAAGATATTACTTTGAAGTAATGTACAATACTCTTGAACTTGGCATTATACATAAATAAAAATATTTAAAATGAATGTAAATAATTATGTGGTGTTTGAAAAATTATTATTATTTAATCTATAAAACCAAATAATTAATGCATTAAACTTTTACAGGAAAAAAAATTATGAAAGAATTCGTTAAGTTCAGATATGGCGTGTTTAGTGAAGAGATATACCAAAATCAGTTTACATTTTTCGATGGGCTCTCTTACATTCCTTCAATGTAATTTTTATTCCAATTTTTTTAGAATTATTTTTATAGATATCATCGAAACTTTTTTTTAAAATAAAATAATGCAAAAAGTCCAATACATTAAATTGTTCAATATTAAATCTGATAATAAATAATTCAGAACTGTTCCTTATTTTAATATTGAGAGTACATTAATTTTGGTCTAAATTAAAAATAAGTAATAACGTTATTTGTAATAACTACAAAATATAAAATTATTTTAAATATCCGAATATCTAATGAAAATTATATAGATTTTGGAATACTATTTGTTTAAATAAGTCCTTTTAGAAGGTGCAATTAATCAAAATTAAATTTCAGACATGAAAAAATGATTTTTATTTGATATGCTGAAATCCAAAATGGAAGCGCAATTCAATTTCTACGAAGATATTCAAAACGAGTATCAAATTTAATTCACTCTAAGGAAAAATCATTTTAATGTTGCTGAATATAAACTTTTTTTATGTGGGAGCAAGGTTATTTTCAACGATTTGAAAATACCTTAATTGATTTAATATTCTCTATTTGTCATAAAATAAATATTAAAAGTTGTTTAAAAGGTTTAACATTAATGCACTGTATAAAAACATTTATTATTGTTGATTTAATTAACATATTTTAAAAATAAAAGAAAATTACTTGTTTTTTTATAAAATTATTTATATGAGGAGGCTAATCAGACCTGGAAAATTTTTTAATTATTTTTATTATTAAAAATTTATATTCATATCATCAAAATTTTCTGTAAGATAATAACGCTAGCAAACGTTCCAATGCATTAAAATATTAGTTACAACCTAGGTCTGATATTTGAATATTACAAAAATATTTTCCTTTTTAATAAATTTGTGTTATTATTGATTTAATTACTAAAATATAAAAATAAAAGGAATAACTTATGAACATTTAGGTGTGGACAAAGTATCAAGTGGAAATTATCAAATCCATATTCAGAATGCAGTGGCTTCAATAATTCTTGCACATATTCAATTGATCCAAATGCCAATCACTCTTACTCTATTATGTTTGATCATCAGACGAAATCGGTATGTATATATATTGTTTTTTCGTAATTGATTATTTTCTTTTATCTTTCATTTTAAACTTTTATAATTTGAGAATAAAGACATCATTTTAATAAGTAATACCAGATTATTTTGTAATATTTTCAAAAGTTTTATACCATACCATCTTGACGAGGAACAGGTATCACATAGCTGCTATGACATACATTAAAATTGATTTTATTATACCCATAATAAAATTACTCTACTTTAGTCAAAAGTAATTGTTTCATAGATATTTATATCCGTATAAGCAATGAAATAATTCATATCATTAATTTAAAATTAGATAACCTAATAAAACAATGACACGGAAATCTTGATAAAGCGAAAGATAAACATCACACCTCAAAGATGACATTACAGAAAATCGGTTTTGATGAAAAATATGGTGTATGGGAAATGTTAATTATAATTAATTAGAAGTACATTGTGTAATAGATAATAAAAATTACGTGGTGTGCCCAATAAGTACTGAGCCTATGGTTGAAAGCAAGGCACGATCACAAAACACTTTTGTATTAATAAAAACGAATATTTACCAGTAATTATTTTTAATAAAGTGGTCAACATACTTTTTCCAGCGAGTGATAAGTTGCAAGAAGGCTTTTTTTGAAGAAATCGGAAGATTTATCGTTCATATAATTAGTGATAATAATGACTGAACAGCATCTTTGCTAACATTTAGACGCACAGTAAGCTCTCTTGTTGTGATTCTTTCATTTTGTATAATTTCATGTAGGTTTTTTGTTATTTTTTTGCTGATTTCGCATAGCCTTATTTATTTTTCTACGTACACCACGGAAGTTCTTCCAGCTTTAAATTTATTATACCATCATTTTGTTGTAGCCCATGAAGGACTTTGTTCACCGTAAACATCATTTAATTCCTTTTGAATTTTTTCTCGACTTATTTTCTTCAAATAGAGGAAACAAATGAAGCTTCAATATTGCACATTTTCTAAAGACATTTTAAAAATAACGCGATTTACCTGATAAACATAAAATAATATATTAAAAAAATATCTTACATTTACCTATAATATATTGCACTTTATATAATTACCATATTTTAAAATTTACATTAACCTTTCTACAATAGGCTCAATACTCTTTGGGTACACCACTTATATTGAGATTACAATTTTTTTAAATAGTAATTTTTGTGATAATTTTTAACATAATTTAATTTCTAGAGCGAATATTTCTGTGACAATAACCGTCGTCCTCACAACACATTAGCGAAGTCCCTTCACAATTATAAATGCGATGGAAGTAGTGTCGGAGAGGTGATTCTGAGGCATGGAGATTTTAGTTAGTAAAATCTGATTATTTATATTTTACTATAGAAATATGTTAGTCAAATTACAGTATACCCTCTGATATTTTCCACGGTCGAAATTCGAAAAAAAGAGTTAGATAAAAAATAAATGGAAATAAATTTTTATAAACAACTAATGTGCAATTCGCGTTATATAATTATACAACGGATAATTCATAAAATTTTTAACAAACAAATTTATTTATAAAATTTTCACTACTTCCAAAAGTAATCCATAATTGTGTCCTGCTTGCTTCTCAATGTTTGTTTATTAAGAAGTTTTTGAATATTCATTAAGGAAATGATATCATCATTGGTGAGATTATCCTAACTTACCAAGTATAATTTTAATTCATGAAAATTATGTTGTGATGCTTTGAAACTTAATCCTATAATAACTTCATTACTCTCCTTACTGGTTTCTCTTTCTTGAGCTATATTATTATGTAGGATTTTAACTTCTTCATTCAATAAACTTAAATCTGGATCACAAAAATGATCTTGTGGTTTTTAACCCAATTGATCTCTTTACTCTTTTTAACCTCTTCTTGATTAATTGGATCGATAATTACTAATCATTGTATTAATTCATCAGTGTTATAACTTTTCAAAGTTTTGATTGTTGAAATAGTCGTTGGATTTAACTAATCCTGTTTCTCCCAACGATTTACAATTATTAATCGAGAATTCTATCTTTTTAATTGTATCTCAAGCAAATAATAGCACCTTTACTAGTGTGCTTTACTAGTGTTATTTTATTGATAATATATAATAGAAGATATTGATAAAATCATCGTAATTAACACATTCTTTATAGAAAATTTCATCTCTTCTAAAGCTTGGAAAATATGTACCTCACGTTCTTGAAGAAAGTAACAACAATAAAGGTGTTTCGATTTCGCATCATTACTCGTTCGCCATTGATCTGCTGTGCAGCAATATAAATCGCTCCTTTCCAGAATTGTAACAGGTGATGAGAAATGGTGTGTGTATGTGATTTTGAGACACAAAAAGGCCTGGGTAAGTCCTCAAAAGAAACCACAACCACTTGCGAAACCCGATGTTTATAAACGCAAAATCTTGTGCGTTTGGTGGGACAAAATTGGTGTTATTCATTACGAAATTTTTCCAAGAGTATTTTTCCAATAGTTGTTGAAATGATAGTCTCTTGTTAAATGTCACAGATGCTATTGGGGCGACGTTTACGAACGGATTTTGTTACTGCTGTCACCGGTTCCTCTTAGTTTTCAATACAAAGTCTTCCAGAACATTGTTTTCTTGCGAATTAACCACGTTCAAAAAAATTGTAGCACAATTTCTTTACACAGTTTTATTTATGTTAAATGCCTTGAATAAATCGTGGACCTTTGCGTATTTTGGTTTCACCTTTCCCCTCTTAACCAATAATCTATCATAATCGAATAATAAGAGCATTTCAAAAAATGGTCACTTGTTCGATATTCGTTAAATATGCAAATAACTTTTGGTCGCATAATTCATCCAAGAAGAAATTCATTATTAATGAATAATGTAAAGTTTTTAAATAGGTTTTAATATTAATAATACATAAATAAAGGTATATAATTGTATCTAATTGGATAATATAAGACGCTTCTTATCAAAGCCCAAAAATAATATTAACTTTATTTAAAAAGTTTAAAGTAGAAGTACCATTTGTACCACCTAATAAATATGATTTACGTACCACTCTTATTCTTATTAGATTAAAATAATAAAATATTATATTCCAAAAAATATGCAGAAATATTTTATTATAAAAATTATTATTATCCGTAAATATTGTGGAATTTATTTTATATTTTCTTATTTGCTCTGGAGATTTAATAGAAAAACATCAACTCACTGTTATTAACATTAATACACAATTTTCATAGTAACTATACATTTTTAGGAAATAGTTATGCAAAAAGACAAATATTTCAACCACCGTCTTTCACCATTCTGAAAAATTCAAAAAGACGCATTCTTCTGGTTTTGAACTTGTCCAAAGAAAAGGAGAGAGTAAAATACTTGTTGTCAATTTTAAGATATTTTATAGTTTATATTTTTTGTTTAATTTCTCTTTTGATTATGTTTTTTGTTATATTAGACTCTTAAAAATATTTTTATCTCGTACGTCCTCTTTTATTTTTTATTTTAACCAATTAATTGCTATATATAGTGTGCTCGAGAAGGAATATTTTCAAGGTTGTACTTATTCTTAGAAAATCCATAAGTCTTCATTTATCTAACTTAACTTATTTATCCAGTATTTGTGGATAAATTAATGGTATATTTTTAAATTTGACTTCAGAATACGATAGAAGAGCATCAGTGTTAGAATTGCTTCGCACCCGGAAAATATACAATAAATTATTAGTGATTGGTTCTATAATATTAAGAGCCTCGTTAAAAGTTAAGGAAAAATGATGACAAAAATAATATAAAAGCATAAAAAAACCAACATCATAAAAGTTTAGATAATTTTCATAATAGATTGAGAAGAGAAGATTGATGATTATGGTTCCAAAAAAATGGTTGATCTAGGAAATCAAATGGACGTGACCAAGTCAAGAGTTGCAATAAGAAAAAATATGTACTGAAAGTTTTGTCCTATTTCAAGGATTTTTCTTGACAGAAAAAAGAAAATCAATATATAACTTTAACCACATGTTATCCTGATTGACTTGAAGTATATATGGCATTGAAATTTTAAAATTTTGCAGTCTGAATAAGAATTATTTTGTTTATGATAGGAGAGTCAATTACAAAAATGATTTGCCACCAAGTTTCTGATTGTCATGCATTCTAAGTTTCCAACATCTGTCTTGGTTTTGAATTTCATATCTAGTGTAGGTGATGTCATGCGATCTCTTTTTTTAGAAATACCTTACAGGCAGCAAAGAAGGTCATATCAGCATATTGCAAATGATTGTGAAACCCTGGATCGATAAAGTATCCAGTTGGAGAAAGTATGTATTTTAACAAGCCTTTGCTTCGGCTCACAAAGAAAGGAACACCTCGGCATAGTTTTATGAAAATCTAACTTGCCATTAGTCACCCGATTTCTGACTTTCTTTCATTTCAGTCTACAATTCCATAAATTATTATTTATTGAGTCTAGTTGATGCACACGTCAATACAAAACCTCACAGTTCTATGAAATCATTATAGCATTTTGTAGAGAAGGTAAAAACATGCTTACACCTGGAAGAAGGCTAAGAAACAGATCCATCTTCTGCCAACAATTGCCAGATCATTAACTTTTTTCAAATTTACGGTTTGAACTACACGCTCTTCAACTGGTGTCTCCGTTTCATCATCCGACAAATAATATTGGTGATTAGGCACTTACGTTGGATCTAATGGCACATATGTTTCGTTATCCAAAACAAAGTAATTCTTGCCACTTGGAAGACTATCCTTGTAAAGCTTAGCTGATCACTTAATTGAACGCTGAATCTGACATATTTTATACTTAGGCTTCCTCTGCTTCTTCTGTGCTACCAATCCAACCGCTTCTTTCACTTTCAGATAGGTACTACGACTCAGATGCAACTGCTTTGATGACACGAGCCCTGATAGTGATCTGTTGTTTTTCGCGTACTTCAACACTTTTCTTTGGATTCTGGGAGTGTTTACAACTGGTTTACGAGCTGGTATTGACTTGTAATCTATTACTCCAGTCTTCAGAAAGAGTGATATTACATATCGGATTGTTCTCTCTTTAATATTTTGCTGCCGAAAGTGATTAACCGTAGCCATTTTATTTTGTGAATTTTCTTGGAAAAAAGCAATAATTGCCTTGGCATTAAATTCGTGTTGTTGTCTCTTCATCTAGAGGATTATCACTGAATAAATTATTCAATAAAAAGATTTCAAAAATGTCTTTGTTTTAGTTACTATGTAGCCTAATATTTCATAGCAATTGTTAGAAGTGGCGGCATCTATATATGGGCAACTCTTTATACAATACAATATAAATGTACAAAGAGTTAGAACACAATTTAGTCCCACGGGATAATATAGAATCACTTCTACTAATGAGTCTTCCTATTATCATTTTTGTAAGTTTAATGATCTTAGTCTTCTAATACCACTTTCATTTTCCAACAATGTCAAATTGAATTCTTTGTGAGGAAAATTAGAAAGTCGCTTTTTCTATTTTCTTATTACCTTTTACCCAATTAATATTGTCACCATTGTACCACTTTAGCTGCTAGTAAGCTATTCGATCTGGAATGTGCATAAAATATGCATAAACTTTTTCAGGAACTTTTTAAAATGTAATCATATTTATACATCAGTTATTTTCTTTTTGTTAGTGATCATATCTTAATATATTTAACAAAAACTTTTTTCAGTTGTTACCGTCGATAAAATTGTCCATTCAAAATTTTATAAATTATTCTATTGAAGACTCCGATGAATTTGGTTTTGTCTCAAATGATCCAGCAATGGAATCTATACTTCATCCATTACCAATGGGAATGGAAAATCGAAGGAAAATTCTTGATCATATTCAAAGACTGTCTCTCCACCAAAACACAAATATTCTCCATTGTTTAACAACAGCAATGAAGGTTACATATTCAATAAAATTAAATTAAATGAAAACCATAAAAAATTATTATAAATATACAAATTTATTAATAAAAAAATTTATTTTATTTTGTTTTCTCAAAATTCACTGACAAATTTATATTTATAAAAAAATTGATTTGATTTATTTTTGTGATTTTTATATGTTTTACAGTTTTTATTTAAATTTATTTAAGAAATTCAAAAAATAAAAATATTTAATTTCGATAAAAACCTGATTAAACAATTATTAATTATTATTATTAACTTTACGTATTTATATTTATTTATAAATTTTTTATTTTACAATTTAAAAATTTATTAAAAAATGTTTTTTACTTATAAGTTCAATTCCATTTTGAATCTGTATTCATCAATTAATCTAATTTTTCAAGAGAGAAAATGTAAATATATTTTTAAATATTATATATAAATATTATTATAAAAAAATATTATAAATATTAATTTAAGATTTTAGAAATATTTATAATGTAATTTAAGATAATTATATTAAAATATCATGGAAAATTATATTCCTCTTTTTATTTAGTTAATGATAAGAAAACCTGGAACAGTTATCTTAGTTACAGATCAAACCAATGTGGATTTTCATGAAAATTTGAACATGGATAATTACATAGAAAAGGGAAAAAATTTTAATGTGATAATTTATGGAGATAAATCATCAAGAAGTCTAAAATCGCTGCCTACCATGACAAAGGGAAGATTTATATTTGCAGATCAAAACTTTCCGTATATCGATCTAAGTCTTAAACTTAGTGTGGGATTATCCTGTGACTCGTCATTTAAAACCATAGTCAAAGTATTTTTAATTTATATTGGTTTATAAATAAAAAAATCAAAACATTTTTTATATTATAGAATAAAAATATTTTATAAATATATAAACCAATTTTTCTCACCAGTTATTATTTCCAATTGAATGTAAATGCAATGTAATGATGGAATAATGACAGCGAAGCCTCTCCGCTAATTGATGATCAGTTTGTGCTTAGTCAAACTTAATGACTGCTTTCAATTCCTCATTATCCACGACTTCCAAACGTTTACTATGTTCCATGTCTTTAAGACTTTCACCGACAAAGGTTTGACACTGATGTAACATGCTTAGTGAATAATTGGCCTAGTATGCCATGAGATTTTTAAAATTTTCCTTGTTTATGCTCATTTAGGAGAGACAACCGTATATGGTAAACATCTAAAATGTTTATTTCATTTTAAAATCAATTAAATATTGACATAATATAAAAATAGATTCCCCAGAGATTGCCCTTCATGAATATTAAAACAACAGTTAACATATTATTATAAACGATAAAAATTAAATTAATGTTAGCGACATTTCCAATTTAGCAATTCTTGTTTAGTGAAACTGTTTAATAAATAAACAGTGATAAATATATAGTTTTTTTGCTTCTGAAATTATTTTATAAAGATCTTTGTATTATATAATTTATATATATGAGATGTGTTTCCTTTACTATTTTACAAAAGGCATTGTGCTTTGGAATGTATTTTTTCTTAAAAATACTGATATTTTAATAATAGTAATTAAAATTTTATTATTTCATTGTGATTTTTATTTATTTTCTGCTTATTACTGAAATGATCACTAAAATTGTTAGTTTTTTAATGCCCAATTTAAATGAAATCACAATATTAATCTTAGTTAAGGCTCTTTCATATCCTGGTAAAATTCATCATATTGATTAAATACCTTTAGTATTATTATAATAATAATAAATAATAAAAAAATATTATTAACCTATATTTTCATTTCTTATTTTATAAAATAAGAGACAGTTTTGAAAAGAGTCTTGAGGCAGTATAATATCGAAGTATCATTTTGAAATACGATAAAATTGTTCTGATACTTGTCAAGAAAATATAAATATTCTTGATAGTGTTGCTGAGGACTTCTTAGATAATATCATCACAAAAGGACGTAACACTACAATCCTTGTATATATCATAGTCTAATCTAGGATCTCATAGGGTAGAATTGTTTGCCGGGTACAGTTCAAAGACAATTCTAAATTAAGGAGACGATCAATAATAATGAATTATTACTAAAAAAAAGTGATATAATAAAATTAAAATAAAAATAAAAACAGTGGAAATGAGGAAATTTCATCAAATATAATGTTAGTGATAATAAAAAATTTTGAAAATTCTCTTTTGTATATTTTTTTAATTTTGAATATGATAATTTTTTATGTATATATTCATAAACATTATTTTTTTATTTTCTTCCCAGAATTTTGAAGGTAATTGGATTTTAAGCAGAAACATAATACAAAATGATTTTAATCTTAATCAATTTCGGTCAACTAGTGAAAACATGCTCATAACATTACTTTTTGATCAGAACATGTCTCCTTATAATATTACTTTATTAAATCATATCAACGAAGAAGTCGCTCATTCAATATATCTACAAGATTACAACAGAACTATGATGGGCTTTACATTGACAGGAAATAAAACTGTAAATGTGATATCATTTTAAAATATTTAATCATTTGTTTCATTTTTAGACTGGAAAATATAAGATAAGATTCAAATTAACAAACGTTACAAACCTAGACACCAATAAATTAACTATCAATTGTCATTGCATGGTAGTTTCAACTTTAGATCCAGTTAATCAAAAGATCAGAAATCCTAATGGAAAGTTTTCAGTAAACAATATTAAGTCGTTGGATGCTGAAACGAAAGTGAAAGTCACACTTGATTTTTCAGAATGTAACATAAAAGAGAAAGAACTGCTGTCAGTTTATTTTATTTTTCAAGTACCATCGGGAAAAATACAACATAGACCCTTACAAGATCAAGGATTCGGTAATCTTTGAATTTCATTTTTTAATGTTTGATTATATATATGAAATTTAAATCCCCGATTAGTGAGAAAATATTTGGTAAAAAAAAGATACAAGATTTTAAAGAATATAACTCTTCTTTAAGTAAAAGGTTGAAGTTAAAATACTTCATATATTTTTTGGGTTTTCTTACATTAATTTTACTTTTTATTACCTTTTATTAATATTTATATTTCATTTTATTTTTTATTCCTTTTAATTTTTAGGTTTAGATATGAGGTACAGTCGTGGCCAATGAAATAGAAACGCTTACCTAAAATACTTGTTTTACTTCTTTTTGTATTTAAAAATTTAAA
>JBBMKC010113757.1:0-16388 GCA_037834085.1 Bipalium vagum
GTTGGATGCTTAATCGTTGGTGAAATGCACTTTGGTGAAAACTCTTCATTCGGAAAACGACGAACGAAAGAATTACCACTATGATTGTCGATGGTAAATGTGGATTCGTCAATAAACAAAACATTATTCCACTCTTCTGAAGTCCAATGAAGGTGTTATTTAGACCATCTTAAACGATGCAGTCGTTGCTTTTCCGTTAATAACGGTTTTTTTCTAAGACGACAGCCACGAAGACCAAAACTTTGAAGCCTTTTCCTCACGGTTGAAGTGCACACTGCCACACACGTTGATTCGGACCATATTTTTGTTAATTCTGCTGAATTCAGATTTCAATCTGCAAGGCTAAACCTTCTTAACATTGTGTCGTCCCTTGCGGAAGTTTTTTTCGGACGCCCGGTTCGCTGTTTGTCGTCTATTTTCTCCGTATCCTTGTATTTTTTTAATAGTTCTGATGACTGATGACTGATTAAATTTCACGATTTCTGCAATTTCACGATTAGATTTTCCTTCTTTATGGTAAAAAACAATGAAATAACGTTGTTCATCACATAATTTCATTGACATTTTAATTACTAAAAAAAGTTATAAAAAACTCAGAGATTTACAAAATATGCACGATTTATACTTACAAGTCTTCTATAACTTTCTACGAGCAAATAGTTTTCAATAACAAATAATTTTACAGTTATTGTAATATTAAAATGGATGAAAACTATAATTTTAAATTAGTTAAGTTTATATCAGAAATATTTTTACACCGTAAAAAAAATAATCCCTTGTAAATATATTATATTACGTATACTATATTATTATCATCTCAATACATTTCATAAAATTAAAATATAAAATAATCTTGATATCGGCATTAAATGTTTAAAAAATCAAGATTTTTAGGGTGATGCAAGACATTTTACCATCACTGTAAATTATCTTTTAGGTCTTTTTAAAACTTAACAGCGTATTTAATATTGTATTTTTGAGGTTAATATTTTTATTAACCAACTTTCCAAAACTTCCCCAAGTTCACATGAATCATTCATTATTTTATTAATATTTTTTATATATTTTTTATTCTTTTAATCAATGAATTATTAAACAAAAAGAAGAAAAAAGGAAAATATTAATTCTTTTATTATAATATTAATTATTTTTTTAATATTATTAAAATCATTTCCTTAATTTTACAGTTATATTCCAAATAAAATTTCAATTATTTTGAAATTTTTTTACCATTATTACTTTTAAAATCATGACTATTACTGGCATCATGATTCACATTTCATTACTATTTTTACATTTTCTAATTTTTATTTAAGAAATATTTAACCTTTAAACAAAAAGAGGAAAAACAAAGGAAAAAAAATTTTTTTTTCTTATAAAATTAATTATATTTATAAGACACCTTGAAACCAACTACCAATAAAGAATTGTGAGTGGAGGAAGATTGCCTGAATTAAATAAGATCGTTTATTGTTTTTGGATGTAGAAAGGAGGGTCAACTATCTGTTTACTTTTTGAAATTATGATAATCCCTTTGACAAATCACATAATGCAGACAATTATTTATTAGATTAAAACCAAGATATCACAAAAACGTCGATACTAGTCACACAATATCTCACGATCAGTTAATAATTAATCAACACCTCTTCGAGTAGTATCAGCAAGGTATCGAAATGGAAAGATCTCCAAGCTTGGAAGGTTAGCAATGAGTCACATAGCTGGTAGCTGACCGTGCTCAAAGTAACCCGGACACAGCATCGAATGCTTCGTTAATCGTATCTTTCAAAATCGTCAAATAATTTTCAGTAATAAAGTTTTTAATACATCAACAGTTATATCGCTCTTTCCCAGCTCTGTGAGGTCTTTTTATAGTCCCCAACAACCAATCAGAGCTCCCAGATCTGGAAGCTCGTCTAATTCGTCTCTCTTATTATATTTTCGGGTTGCGACAGCAGCTGATGCTGCAGAAAGAAAACACAACATAAAATAGTAATTGAAGTATAATAATCTATCTACCTTTCAAAAACTCTCTAATTCGGCTTTTATTCTCATTAGCCTATTCGGAAATAAAAATAAGCATTGAATCCCTTGTAGAACGTAAATTGATTAATTCATATCTGCCTCTTTAGTTAGAAAAATAATATATTATTATTTTTTGTTGTTATTATATGTGAAAAACCTAACACGTTTATTTTTTAATTTATTTTTATTAAAATGAAAAAGAAACATGTTTAAAACATTTTTAAAAAAAGAGATGTGAAAGATTCGAAGTCCAGAAAAGAAATTTTAATTAATTTTTCCGTGGAAAATTTTCAAAATTACAATTTAGGTTTCAAAGATTTTCTTAATACATATTCAACTCTATTTTTAATGTTTTGTTCTTTTCTATTTATTTTCTAGGTACAGATAAAAACTGGTAAAAATATTAGTATACACGATTGAATAAAACATAAATTGAAGTATAAATTGAAAAAATCTTTTTATTTAATTTAATATATAAAATTTTTAGAAGAATATAAAATTTGTGATAACCTTAAGATTTTATTTTTTTAATTTACCGAAACCATTGAAAAGTACATGCAGAAAAATTGTTTTTTAATCTAAATAGATGTGGTTGACTCTAATTTAATATAATTTTCTGGGTTGTTTATTGGTATTGGTACTCGCGTTAATTGAGTAGGAAATTGGGGAAGATGAATAGAGTCTCCACCATTAATATATTCGTATGATATAGGTGATTTCATAGATTGATTGGTGTAAGGAGATGGAATGTGTTCGTGCGGAGAGTAGCAAAGGTATTGAGAAACTTGATCATGCAGAGTATTTGATTGATAATCGTTCGTGTTCTGAATTGGGTATGAGATTGTGTAATTTATCATATCTGGATGTATAAGATTCATAGAAAGATTCATTCCATTGATATTTGATGGTCCTACCAAAATATTATCGGGAAGACAATTATCAGTGAATTTGTAAACGTATCTTTCTCCAGGCACCTTTTGCATGATGTTCTTGTCGTAATAATAACGAAGAGATCGACTTAATTTGTCGTAGTTCATAGCAGGACGATTTTTCTGAGCTCCCCACAAACGAGCAACCTGAACAAATCGTTAGTTTAGTTTGTTATTCCGGTTCGTATTGTTTTCCAAAAGTAGACATGAGATTGAAAAAGAATGAAAATAAATAAATAATAAAAAAATTTAAAAATATTAATATTTTATTCAACTTCAAAAATTCAAATTTTGGTAATTCACCGAAACTTTACAAGTTTAATTTGATGCTGGTATATTCCTTAGACCGCGCGATCCTTGTAAACATGTATCTTGTCTTACTGGAATATCCTGATGGCATCCTTGCATAAAACAACATCAGCGATCTTGGAAATCGGTTAAGAATAGATTCATGATGTGATTATTTCTACGGTATCGCACACTACTTTCTTTGTCTCTTACCAATGCCGATAATTTTTAAACAATCATAATTAAAATAATCACAAATTCATGAATAAAAAGCGAAATTGTAATGTGGAATGCTGGTAAATTTTCTGTGAATTAAAACACAAGTATCTTAATTTTCAGTTAATCAAAGCTCCACAGTATAATGTTCATAACATAATAATATTACTAAAATAATTATTATTATTATGCTTTTTATTACAGAAGATATAAAATAATATTTATATCTCAAAATATTAAATATGAATAATATAAATACTAACAAACAGAATTTCAATTCAAAATACAGTTATAAAAGAACCTTTTTCTGTTTCAATTATTAATAATTCCTATAATGTTAAGATAATAATAATATTAATAATAATACTAAAATTAAAATAATCATTGTAATATTAAAATAATTATTATTAACCAATTATAATTGGTTAAAATCAAAATTATATTAAAATTTATAATTAATTTTTTAATGCATAAAATCATTTTGAGAAAAAAAATTGTTATAACAAAATGAATATCTGCAATCAAAAATTTAAGGAAATTAGATTGAAAAAATTTGTAATAAAAGTAAAGCTTGGAGCGATGTTAATTTGAAGTTTCGCTTGAGATTCAGTTCTTAATCCATCTGATACTTTAGACTAGAACATTACTTAAATCATTATATAAAGAGATAGAGCGAGTTCATGTGTAGAGAAACAAAGATATTATGAAACCAATTTAAGATAATAATAACATATCGGAATGTATAAGACTATCAGAAAGATTAAATTCCCTGATACTTGACGTTCAACAGAGATATCGTCAAATGATAGTGATGAGAAAATTTTTAATTTTGTCCATGATCCTCATTATTGTCAAAGTTTAAATTAATATTTTTCGTAACGGATTTTTTTAAAGGAATAATTTTGATATTTTCTCCCAAGGTTTTAAGGAATTATCAAAGGATGATGAAGAAATTAAAATACATGCTACAAAATTCATAACTTATTCTCGAATTCAAATTTTCAAAAATGTGCCAGCAATCAAAGGAATGCCTAAGATGTGTGATGGAATATTTTAATATCTTTTCCTTGAGATTTATGTGTAAAAAAATAATTAAATTTACTTCTTCCGGTTCAATCAATTTAAATTCCTTATTTCTTCCAGTCCAACAAATAACTCGCGAATGTCTACTGTCATGCAATAGAGATAGTAAAAACTGCCAGAGCTGAGGATTTCCTCTTTCAGCTATGCCTTTGGAATTGTTGGTACACGATCGGGAATTGTTATTGGAAATGTTAGAACGAGAATTAGAATTGAAGTTCGATTCCGACAAAAATGAAGGAGATGATTCCTCACATGAAAACTGAATAGTACTATTGGAACTGTTTATTAATCCCGAGTATTCTAAAATTAAATAGTTGAATGAAAAAGTCTTTTCACTTTATGGTTTTTTCACTTTATCTTTGAGGAAAATTTAGAAAAAGTATTCTTCTAATTTTTAAAGCTTACCTATATTATTAGCCAAAAATGCTACATCTCCGTTTCCAGAATTTTCTGATGTTATATAGGAAATGTTGTTACTGTTCACCATTGATACACTTGGTTGAGAAATACTGAAAGATATATGTATCAATTTCATCTGCATTTTACTTTTGACAAAAATGTAGAGTCCTTCTTACAAAATAATCGCATTTTATTATGATTATTAAATTATTAATTTTGTTCGCAATACAATAAAAATTGAAAATCAATTTTAATAAAATCTATAACTCGAAATCAATATTTAATTATCAAATCAAACTCACCTGGTCATTAATCCATTATTATTGTCAAAAGTTCCTGGAAATATCTCACTTGCTAATTCGCATTCGCCATAGTTGAATCTTGAATCTAATCGTATCAGAGATTCCGGTCTGTCGGAAATGTGACCGTGAAAATCTGCACCTCCAATTCCACATAAATTGATGCTTGATTGACAAAAACCCTCTACGTCACCCGAGTATGGTAATGATTGGCGTAAATACAGATCCGGCACGCCAGGAAGTTGAGAGTCGAGGTTACCTCCGGTATTGAGATTCATTGGAATTCAATTTGTATATTTGTATGAGGATAATAAATCAATTGTGAACCCGATCCTGTCTTCATTTGATGCACATGTATTTCAGATATAAAATTGCTTCAATGCCATTGGTCAGAAAAGCGGCTAATATGACATGTACGACATACACACCAATACACATTATTCTTTATTTACTCAATTAAATTCTGAAATTCACTTTCTGTCAGATATAAAGTGACAGATAAAAAATCGCTGTCAAAGTTACATGAAAAACATAAAATTTTATGTAATAATTAAATTAAAATTAAATCCAGGAAAAGATCACGAAAATTTAATAATATTATTTCTAATTTATTAAAAGAAAATTACCGAAGAAAAAAGATCAGGTGGATGGACTTTTCTGATTATATGTTACCAGGAATTCCAGTGGTCAATGTGGTAGTTGCGGACAATAGTATCAGGTTGCCTGACCCGCATTTATAATCGAATTACATAGCTTCTCACTATTATTAAAGAAATTAATTGTTTTCTAGCTGAAATATTGCCTATTTACCATTTTTATGTATGTAAGGAAACATTTCTGATAATTTTTTGATATTCTGATTTCGATTTCCTTGCTCATTTGATAAAAAATGATCAATAAACAAAAATTTCCCCATTAAAAATTTTTTTGAACAAATGTTTTTTTATTATTATTTTTATAAAAATATACACATATATATTCTTTTGATTTTCAGGAAATATTTCCTAGTGATACCAATAGAAAATTGGTATTCAATTTAAGACAAAGATTTTCATTCCCAAATAACAATGAACAATATAGAATTGGAAAATAGTTAAAGGAAATGAAGAGATGTGCTACATTCATATATAGAAAAATTATGTCATACACATTTATGAACACTCATTAAAGTCCATTCTCTTCAGACTTTACCAAATGTTAATCAAAACATATATATCGATCCTTTTCACTTCAGAAATATTAATTAAAATTTATTTGATAATTTGCAGAAATATTTTAATGACATTTCCCAATCTATAAATTCAACCAAATCAAGAGAGTTGAATAATTAAATCGTCAAAGGGAAATTTTACGTTACTTCCGTCTTTGGAATTGATAAATAAACAATTATTATTCCACTAGTCCTCTATAACCATCCTCCAATAATTGATACCGGTTACATCACCATAGAAAACCAATTATGGAAAGTTAGTTAATAAATGACTGACTTAGTTGTAAGGATAATTGCCTCAGTTATCATGCATAATTGTTCTAATTGTCGTACTATTATTATTAACATGCACAAAAATAAGGATATTTGTCAAACGAGTCTGCATTGTGTGTATGTACACTGCTTAACCGATCCAATGGCTCAGCACATGTTTACACACACAACTGTTCAGTGTTAGTGTTTGTAAGTGTGTATTGTATACGACAGTAATTATATTGGTATTATTTCATTGGTTTTCAATCTGACATAAGATAGGGTTTTTTGTTCATTATTTTGTCTGCGGTCTATTTTCTGTTTCAGAATTTAGCACAACTCTACGAAAAATTTGCAGACAAACTTTTGGAAAATATCTTTTGGTTTCATTTTCTAAAACTTAAATCTTGGATTTAGTTCACAACATTTTCCCTGAATAATGAGTCTTCTTTACAAATTGTATAGTATAATGAAATTATTATTTCTGGTAATAAAGTTGAATGCGATTTAATTTTCTTTACCAAATTTTTTGAAAATAAGTACCATAATTTATTTTATGTATTAGAAGAAACTGTCATGGAATTATTCATAATTTTATAGACTGAATCTTTGCTAAAACAAAATAATATTGCAAGTTATTATAACGTAAAAAAAAGTCTTAATTAATCAAATATAGATTACTTCAAAATTTTTAAATCTTAAGACCAGAACTAAATATTTACTAAAATATTTTACTCTTCAGTTCCGTTAAAACTGATTTGATTTTGCTTTCTTCATTTCTCATCGGAGCCAGTCGGTGTAAGGTAATATTATCTTTATATTTTACTTTTCAACCTTTACAATGTTCTTTACTTTGGATGTTTATGAAGTCTAGGTTTATAAATAACTCATAGAAAGAACCTATACAATTTATGGCCATTTCTAATTGAAATTTACACTTAATTAAGAATCTCAACTATTTAATCCAATATTTAGCTTACTAGAATATTATTTTTGCCAATAATAAATGATCTTTGAAAATATTTTTTTGAGAACCCCTCTATGTGACTTTGATGAATTATTAAAAAGCATAAATTAGTTAAAAGGTATAAGACATGACAACATTAAGTTCCGAGAATGATATGGTCACAATTATTATTTATTGCCGTTATTATCTTATCAAATATGAATACTTTTAAGGTTGCAGGAAATTGATACACCCTAATAAAAGATATATCTATTCCTAAAATATCATTATGATAACCAGATACAGAAGAATCTAGAGAAAATGGAGGATATTTAATTATAAAATAGTCACAGTTATTCCATAGGTTGATGATTAAAGAATTTTTTTAAAAAAATTTGATTTTATTGTTTACTTTTAACAAAAGACATTGTCCACACTTAAAATGACTAAAAACCGTAGAAGATATAGAGTATTTTTAATTAATAGAATAGGGAAATGAATAAGGTATTTGACCAAGGAACAGTTAATGATCATGTGTTACAACTATGATATAAATGTTTTCACTGGGAAAATGAAATTCTTGAATGTCATGAAGATCGCATCCAAAATTGACAAGGAACAGCTAAAAAAGGTAACCGAAGAAGATTCATACAAAACCATCATAGAAACTCAATGTCAACAATGCAACTATACTCCTTCATTTAAATCAAATTAAGAGGGTAAAAACATTGAATAAATATGAAAAATAGAAATAAACAATATTAATTGAGTGAATATGAATTATTAATAAACGACACTACTGTTATGTCGACCTGACATAATTTAAATTTACACATTGTAAATTATATGTGAATAATAATCGCATGAATAATTTGTATGTGATAATAAATATCATACATATAAGTTTCAAGTTCGTAGTAGAAATAAAAATGGGTTTTTAATTTGATTTTTTCAAAAGATGAATTTTAAAGTATAAAGTGGATTTTAAAATCTAATATCAATATTTCCTATAGAACCATAAGAAACACGAATGGTTTAGAATATAATGTATTTAAGCAAGAAATTTGGAAGATCTTATCTAAAGATGGGAACGGAAATAACACAAATACATAGAAAATTTTTAATTTCTACAAAAGCCTTCGTTAAAAGATTAAAAATAAATAAATCCTGTTTTATATAAGTCCTAGCATATCATTGGGCATATTATTTGCAATGGAACCGATCCTGTTTGTCCCATAAATATAATTTTTCAAATGTTTTTTTAATCCAGAGTTTCTATCTGAATGATTAAAGTGCTTACTCTGTAATTATGCTGTAGAGGCTTTTTGAAGAGCTGCTGTTCTCGAAACATTATCCTTCTATTTAATTTGCTATCCATTGATCTTGGTAACAGAGGTTACCTCGATTTGCTGTTCATATTAAATCTCATAATCAGTGATACTTATTATTATGTCCGTATTTAATCTTTAATACCCTTTGAATGATTTTAACTCAAATTTTTCTGTGGAGCTGACCAACATCAGAATCCAGTTATTATTATTTGGAAATTTCAATTTATGTTAATGGGTTCATCTCTTTTATATGGTTGGCAGTTTATAATAAATTTCTACTATGATACAATAAATCAACGTTTTAATACTTTTACTTTTCTAATAAACATCTGGGATAACTTTTAATATTATATACAAAATGTAAAGTAAAAATTAAACATTATAGAAATTGAGTATTAATAATATCGATAATAGGGTAAAATTATAATCTAGTACTGGACGATGTTTTCATTTTCATTTAGAGATTAACTGATTTTTGTCAAATGTGTGCTTAAAGATTAACATCAAATAAAATAAGTTCGTTAAAACTGTGAATGTTTCAAGGACGTTGGAGTAGTTACTTTTAAAAATTGTTCTAAATTTCAAAAAATATGTTTCGCCTTATATTACTATAAAACTATTCGTAACAAGTAGCACGTAAATTTACTGAATTTGTCACTTCTGTCAATAACATGTTTGCAAATAATTGAATCAAAAAATACAATAAAGCTTTACTCTTCTAACATAAATACAAAAAAATAATCACACAATATACAACTTTAAATGTCTAAAATAGTCAGAATTAATAATACTGAAATCAAATCAATCAAATCAAATAATTAATAATATTCGAATAAGTATGTAATATAAGAGCATACATTGAAAAGCGCTTATCAAACAACGATCTTAGTGCAATTATCAACAGCAATATAAAGGACGTACCACCAAGTTAAACCAGAAAATTCAACAAAATAATTAATAGAATTAATCTTAATTTTAAGAAAATAACAAAAAGAAATATAGATATGACCATTTAAGTAGACGATGGATCCAAAGGTCGTTTGATGAGCCCGATCCGGTAAGCTTATAAAGAATGGGTGCCATAGAAAAATTATTTGTCTATTATCGGTTTTTCTTCCTTTAAACTTGTTAGGATTTGTTTCTGTCTCTGTATACCATCTTATGACTCCTTTAATTTGTCTGAACCAAACTTTAATAACCTCTATTTCTTTTAGGTTAACCAGGGAACTTTTCTTGGGTAATACCAGGAGTTAATTCATATCTCTATTATTGACTAAAAATTAATTTTTTTTCTTCGTGGGAAATGAAGGAAAAGTACTGAATTCCGGCGGGCTTCAATTCAGATTTGTGGCATTCCATCGTTGATTTGTTCAACTGAAACATAAAAACATTAAAATTACAATTAATAAATAAAATTTTTTTATCTTTTTTCATATTTTACTCATGGTTGCCTATAATAATAATAATAAAATTATAAAAATGTAATAATAATAAAATATAACTTTATTATTAAATAATTTGTTAAAGTGTATGTAAATCAAATAAGTATAATAGTTAATAGTTGTACTTATAATAGTTCATTTAATAATTTTAATTTATTTTATTTTAAAGTATTATTTATTATAACTAGGGCAAGTAAAAGTTAATAAAGTTAAAATGTGTCCTATAGGTTCTCTTGACCTACAAAGCACATGTATACCATTTTCGGTCCCTCTATCGTGATTTATAAGATTAAAACACGGGTAAAATTTATGGTTGTTAAAAATAAAATTTTTAGGCTAAAATTAAATTAATAATAATTAATTAAATAAATAATAATTAATTAAATAAAACGAATAATTAATTAAACTAAATTAATATGAGAAATAGGCATTTTTAACATAATATTAATATACTTAGATGTGTCTGAAATGATAAAATAAAAAATAGTGCATAAGTTTAAATGCAACATATTCAATTTTAAAATAGGAGTGAGAAACACTAAAAAACAGAGGGAGACCTTGGTTCATTGTCTACCTAATATATTTAATTCCAAAATTTAATGACTGCGAGGAAAGTTAATTCAGTTGAGTAAAATTCAGAAAATTATGGCTGGTTTTGTGATAAAGAATTTTACTAAGTTAATTAGTTTTCCAGTAATTCGCTTAGTTTAGAAAATTTCAAAAATGTGCAAAAGATGGTCGATAAGGCGTTATTATGTGAAATTAGAAAAGAAAAAATCTTGAGACAAGGTTTGATTAAATGTATAGAGTAAGTGAAAATGGAAATTAAATTGAGAAAATTTCAAAACGGACAATAATTAAAAGACATAATTAAATTAATCGATGAGATTGTAAAAAAATGTTACTTTTCAGGTAATTCATATTATGAGCTATCTTGAGATACAAAAATCCCTGATTAATGCGAATTATATTATTAGTGTCTTATATTTTTGTGCTTGAATTTCGATTGTCGCACTTCAAAGTCAATTACCGACCACTAACAAAAAGTAAAAATTTAGAATGCAAATTGACAGTGCTGTTAGTAAAATTACATTTGCAAAAAAGACCTTGTTTATGAAGATTTTGATACAGGAAGTGACAATCGGTCAGTGAGTTCTCATTTAGAAAAACTTTGTGAAAATGACCTCAAAATTGATACTTAGAGAGTTTATGAAGAGTCGGATAAAGAATGCCATACTGAAGCTTTCAAAAAGGAAATTACTTTATAATTTAACACAATATTTCAATTTTTAGACCCTTTAAAGCAATGCATTGACACAGACTTAGATTCAGATCGTAGTGCGCAAGTTTGCAGAATCTTAAATTCAGATTTATTACCAATTTACAAAATTATCGCAAATGGCGAAAGGAAAACAAAAAAAATTGATAACTAAATGTTGAGACGCAACTGATGAACAACGGAAAATCCCTTCATTAGCCAGTACCAAATTTTCTTATAAAAACTATTTAAGGTGAAAGAAAAAATACTTAAATACTGAAAGAGACATTTATACAAATGATTTCATAGAAAAAATTTACATATATTATTAGTATTGACAACTCCAGGCTAAGTTTTCACGTTGTTATTATTTGCAGATCAATAAAGGGTGTTCGGTATCACGAATAAACCTCCTTATCGCATGTATTTCGTGTTTGCTGGACTGAAGATGGAAACCACATTATTCAGTAATAGGATGAAAATTGCAGAAAAATTAGCGTCCTCGTCATACAGCAAGGAATGATTTTTCCTGAAATAAAAACAAGAGATCAAGAAATACATACAACAAAAATGGTACAATTTTCTTTTAATTATAGAATTATAATAGCTCAAGGAAGAGGTATATCATCTTTAAGCGCACTAGGAATTTTTTCCATAAAATTTTGGAGTTGACTATATTAACATCAGATTTTAAAAATATCTCAGTTACTCATTTTAAATAAACAAAAGTTGCTTACAAAATGTAGATTAATGATAAAGCAAATGTTAAAAGGAGAATTTTTATGCTTTTTAGCTAAAAAATTATTAAATTGAATTCAGCTGAAATCTAATTTTTATTGATAGTTACAAATGATTTTACAAGACTTTAATTAGACATTGTATTATATAATGATTAGTTACTTGTACAGTATTAGTTATATAATATTGTGTAGATATTAATTAGTTATATATATATATTAATTAGTATTTAAGAACATAATGATAAAGGATAGTAGGTCTAATGAGACCTTTTCATGCAAATGATATATACAAAGTTAAAGCATACATGTTTTTAATTGTCAATTATAGTTGAATTTGGGAAAGCTGTTTTCATTCATCATCGGGCCTAGACACTCCGCTGTTCCAATTGGTTCATGTTTGGATTTTGTTGTGATTCTTTTTGAATTGTCAGCAGGCTTTGGATTGTTTTCATTGTTAGTTTAGCAAGAGTTTGATGATGTTCATCACTGATTTAACTGTGGATCCCAATACAAACAGATGATAATAATTAAAATGTTCCTTCATATGCTTCTTCAGGTGGTTGAACAACCAGAAATCACTTGGTGCGAAATCTGGACTGTAAGGTGGGTGGTCCAGCTGCACAAATCCATCTTTTGCAAATGCTTCTTGGGATTTCTTTGATGTGTCATGAAGGAAGAAAGATTTTGGTTCCGAGGCTTGCGTTGGATAATTCGGGTTTCAAGTTAGAGATTAAGTACTAATCGGAATCTATGATTTCTTTGGTAAAATCTAGCTATAAGATGCCTTTTCTATCCCGAAAGACGGTGACCATTGCACATTTACGATTCGAAATTCCCAGATGCAAAATTTTAAAGGCTTCTCATTTAGGAAAACCCATTTCTTTGACTCTCTGTTAGAGTAAGGAATGCAGAGACGTCTACATCTGGTCTGTAGTTATGATATACCATAAAATGGTCAAACAACATCAAATAGAACTAGAAATAGTAAAATTTTACTGGTAAAATTGTAAATGAAACACCTAAGATATTTGATATAAGGAAATAAAATTATTAAAAATTAAAAATAAACTAAGGAAAAATTAAAATAATATTTATATATAGATAAAATAGAGTAAATAACATAAAAGTGGTAAAAACAATAACTATTTTAAGAAAAGGTATAATAAAAATATCTAAATTAAGGAAAAAAACAAAAGAAACGCAGAACATATTTTTATACTTTTAAAAATTGTATAAGCCTCAAGAAAACAAGTCAAAAGTTTTAACAACTGGGCTCACCAACTCCCTCGAACAAAGTGTAAATAGAAAACTCACGAATAAACAAAGCGATTAACAAAATAAGGTATATTTGTTATCACAAATGCGAGGTTAGAAATCTATTCAATCAATCAAACAATATTCAAAATTACAAATGATTATTTAATTAATAAAATATCTTCTTGACTTTACGATAGTCGAAGAAGTCCTGATAAGAAAAATGAGTATTCTGTTGCCTTGATCGAAGCAGAATCGAATTAGCGAGAGAATAATAAAAAAGAATAAAGAAAATATTAAAAAGTTAGTGATGAGAAGAATTTCCTTCTATCACTAAATAAACTTTAATTAATTAATTCTTTAAGTTTAACTCGATCGGTTAAACACTTTTGGAATTGATACAAATTCCTACTTATAATTATTACCAGTGTCTTAAAAGTATCTTTAATTTGAATAGCTGTAAGCGTATTCTAAGATTTATTAAGGGCGTTTTGAATGTGAAAACCAGGAGTTTATAAACTCCGGTTTTCCACATTCTAGAACTTCTCATTGGCTCTATTTTAACTTACTAAATATAAATTTATGTGTGGGCGGTTTCTATTTAAGTAAGTTTTTCTTAATAATAATAAAATTTGCGTATGTGGTTACTATTTTAAGTAAATTATTATACTAAAGAACTTACTATATTTAGTAACCCTACTTCCACAACATTTATTTACAGTACTTTATTTTATTTCCATAATAATAATAATGCTTAATAAAGTGGGTTAATATTTTAATTAATAACTAACTCCACGTTTTACATATTTAATTTAACTTTTATTTTATTTTAAAATGATTATTATTTATAACTTTATTAATTATTTAAATATTATTTTTTACAACATTAAATATAAATCACATTCCTTTATTCAAAAATATAAAAATAAAGATAGTAGGCCTTACGAAGCCTTTTCAAGCACATTAAAATCAATTCAAATATAAAATGTAAATTCAAATTCAAAGGTAAAATCAAAATTTTCCAATATCAAATGTTTCTAATATCGATTACTAATTTCGGGAGCTGTCATCACTCTCCATCGGCTATTGAGATTCGTCTGCGATCTCTGGAATCTTTTTCTTTTGATTTTGTGTTGGATCTGTCTGGTTTTTACCAGTTTTACTGTGGATCCAGACAGATGGAAACAAGTGGAAGTCATATGGCACTGTCTAATGAGTACGCGGGTAAGGTAGAACCTCAAAGCCAGGTTTTTAAAAATTTTCTTTAACTGGTTTTGCAAGATGTGGTCTTGCATTATAGTGTTGTAAAACGATCTGATCATGTCTTAGGTCAAATTGTACTTCTCTGGTTGTCCTGAAAGTTCTTTGTCTTCAACGATAAAGTCACTTGCGTTAAGTAGTCTATATCATTCTTGAAATGTTGGTTCGGACAGAGCATATTCACCTTAAGCTATTAATCTATGGACATCGACTGCTGATTTCTTTAAATTGTAGCACAATAATAATAATTCTACCAATTCTGTTTTCCTGTTCCATTATTTTGCATTTTTGCTAAAATACATAGGCTATTTAATCATTTAAAACAAAAACTAACTATTGATATCCAATAGATATATTCCACATATTTTATAGAATATTAACAGATACAATAAACAAGGAGAATATGAGTGACTAATTTTTATGAAATCCAATTGAGGAAAAAGGCTAAGGTAGGCTCGCTTAAGTGATAATTAGTTTTCATACTCACCAAGACCCAGGCGGCTCTCAAAACCTACTTTCTGAGGATAAAACAATGATGGAAATACACAATTACCAGCGATACATCACCCAACGCTTTGTGTAATAAAGGAAGTCATAAATCAACGATTACCTGACTTGTATATTAAGTTAAGGCTTTGATTTAATCAAAAAATTGAAAAAGTTGTCTAATTTATTAAGCAAATTTAAAACGTTAAAAGTCATTAAACTCCTATAAAGATTGTAATTATTTGTATCACATGAACTTTATTTGAGTTAAAATTTTAAAAACAGAGATTCTAATCCGAGTACATTTTATCGTAAATCTTAAAATCATCAATAAAGTAAGATGAAAATGTGTTTTAGTGTTAGTGAAAATTAATCGGAGATACCGGGATTCGAACGAACAAAATTGTATTTTCACAACAAATCTTTACAAATAATTGAAAATAAATCAATTGCACATTTCTTTGAGCCTAGTATGGCATTTTTACAAAAGAAAATAAAAGAAAGAAAGTTTATCACATAATTCAGGTTTGTTAACATTAGATTAGTTCTTCGTCACAATCAGTCAGATTTTGTCCGTCATTATTGTCGTCTGTCTGAATTTGTGGTTCATCATTGGCAATATCGTCAAATTCAGTTTGCGTCATCTTCAGCTTTCCGACATTCCGATAAAAATTCCATTGCGTTGCGCTCCACTTAATATTCGAAGATACGCAGAATTTTCCGATCTCTGTTGATTTGCGTTTTGAGAACTGCAGATTTTTGAGAATTTCGTCGTTTCCCATGATCCGAGGCTATAACGGCAAATGTATCCAGCATGATTGTCTATTGCGGCAAAGCTTCTTTAGTTTTGTTGAGCAGATCTTCATAATGCCTGAGATTTTTCTCATGATTCAAAAACATGTTGTTTTCGGTGTCATAAGGGCATTTGACGTCTATGAGAAGAAGACGTTTTTGATTTGTGAATTCGATT
>JBBMKC010113865.1:0-16388 GCA_037834085.1 Bipalium vagum
TATGGAATTTTGCATAACTTTTTGGCATAAGTCAATTGAGATCATAGTGATTTGTTCCGAAATGTTGTCTTTGAGTTATTTAATAGTTTTTGGTTGATTAATATAAACTTTAACTTTCAGATATCCCCATAAGAAATAGTCTGAAGCCCTCAAATCGGGAGATCTGGGAGTCCAATCAACATCACTAAAATGTGAGATTACGCCAGATGGAAAAGTTTCGTGTAATAATGCAATTGTTTTCCTATTTGTGTGGAATGTGACACCATCTTGATGAAAGTAAATATTCTACACGTTAAAATCATTCAGATAAGGCTTAAGAAATGTTTCTATCATTTGCCGATATCTCTCTCCCGTTACTGTAACTGTTTTACCTGCAGCATTTTCGAAAATGTATGGACCAATTACACCTCTTGCCAATATTCCGCATCATACAGTAACTTTTGACGAATGTAATGCTTCTTCCTTCAAAACATAGGATTACTTTGTTGCCAAAATTCGACAATTTTGTTTATTAAAAACCCCTTCACTTAAGTGAAAATGACTTTCATCAGTCATAATGTTTTTTTCCAAAAATGAGGATCCGCAATTGATCTTTCTAGAAACCAATTACAATAATTCAGGCGACTTTGATGGCCTCATTCTTTAAGCTTCTGAACTACAGTAAGCTTATATGCTTTCACATGCAAATCTTCACGCATTATCCGCGAAAAACTGAATTTTGAGAGGTTTAATTCCTGTGCTCTATGACTGGTTGGGGTGCAATTATTGTCTTCTATGCTTTCTCATGTACTGTCAATATTTTCAGGTATACGCGCAGACAGAGGTCTTCCAGATTTTGGTCGATCTGCTACTGAGCCAAATGCTTCAAAAGCCTTAACCAGATTGTAAATTATTGGTTTTGATGGACATTTGTTTTTCCCAAATTTTGCATTTAATTTTTTAATGGTTACTGAAATTGAACTAACGCTTTGATAAAATATTTTGACAATAAAATATGCTAAATATTAATTTATTTAAACAAAAACTACTTTGTATTTAATATGTTAAAATAGTATAGATTTTTTTGGAAGACCCTGCATTTACAAACAAAAATTAAAATATTAATCTAAAATAACGAAATAAATGTTAAAATTGAATACTTCGCATTAATTTAAAAATGAAGATCTCCGAATAAAATAAAAAGAATTTTGATAAGAAAATTATAAATAAATTTCTGGAAGAAATAAAAGTGATATATTACTTCAAAAATCAAAAAGAATGAGTGAATATATTTTTAATATTCGGACATTTTTATTAATTTTGTTTTAAATGTACCATTATTTGGCGACAGTTACAAAATGCGCACATTCAAAATTGACTAAATGAAAAATTCAAATAAAAATAAAACCAAATTTGACAAATTTCTATAAATTAAGACCCCTTAGCACTGTTGATCTTGAACTTTATTAACCCCGGTTATCCGTATAATCTCATATTTTATTAACCCTTTTAGATATTGATAATTCAAGACTTTTCTCGATTGTTCATATAATTGTAAACATTGCTAATTTTAGTGTGATTGTTTAATTCAATTTTCTTTTGTCTTTTAAATTGAACCAGATTTTATTTCAGGCACAAAATATTTATATTTGTTGAAGTAATAAACATAACAGGACTTAAATTAGCAATGTTAATGATTCGTAAATTTATAAACTCCATCAATTGTGTTGGTTTTCATGTCTCCTTTTAAAGACCTTTATATACCAGCGAGACATACAGATTCCATATTTAAAAGGGTTATAGAGTTTCATGAACTGGCAATAACCAAGATCCTCAACCAAACAAAAAATAAGAATCAGTTTGCAAAGATTCTTCGCGAGTTCTTGTATTCATTATACTGCCACTGCAAAAACAGTGGACGTTTCGTGATCTTGAACTGTTATCAGATACACGCCCAAGGAAGTCATAAAAGATTAATTAGATTATTTCATGGAAACACGAGACCGACTTAAAGAAGTATTTAGAAAGCTGGAATATAAAATACAAAATTATCAGTGTGTAAATTCATTCTTGACCTTTATCTTGATTTAATTGAAAACCTGTGGATATGTAACCATAATTAAGTCATTTAATTATTATAATATTTAAAAAATAATATATGAATTATTATTTTCATTATTATATTAATATAGTTTTAATATTACTGTTAAAAAAAAATTTAACTTTATATTATTACATAATAATACTTATTATTATTATTATTTAATTAATCAATTATCTTAATTGTAATTTAATTTGAAACTCAAAAATAATTATATTTTATAAATAATTATAATTGCTTATATAATGATAAATAAATAATTATACATGAATAATTAATAATAATAATAATAAAATAAAATAAATAAAAAATAAAAATAATAATAATTATTTTAATTAATTATTTTATTTAATTAAATTGATTTTTTTAATGCTTTTAAAATATTAATATTTTGTTCTATTGATATAATAAGATTTTAATCAAGGTATCATTTCAGTTAAGAAGAGGATTATATTGATAGATCAAAATTAAATAAATAGAAGACCCCGTCTTTGGAAATTAGTAAAGTAAAAAATAAATCTGAAAAATTGATTGCAAGAAATTATTGATAATAATATATAATAATAATAAATATAATATATAATAATAATATTTTATATTTTAACCAAAATAAATAATTAATTAATAAATTAAATTACACACTTTGATAATGACATAAATGTACAAAACCATTTCGGAACTTTTATTGTTTATATTTTATTATTTTAAAAATTTATTATATTAAACAACGTTTATTAACTGCTAAATGAGGCAATGTTCAAAAAAACTTGGAATGAATATTTAATATCCGATTTTCGTATTATTTTCCCACCCCCCTTGAACTGTTGTCGAACAATCTCAAAACCGTTTCCCATGTTGGCAAATCCCAAATGCAAATTGGAGGTTTTGTCTGCTATTTCCAAATAAATTTTACCCAGGAACACCGTTATGTATTCTGCGATCATGGTCTCTCAAGTCCCAACGAGAGAAACGGAAATCGAAAAGGAAATTAAAACCCATTTCAATCTATTTAATGAAGATTTGTAACTGTATACCGTGCTTGGCAATCTTGTGTCAATAAGGACCCATCAAAATTCCATTCATCGGTTTTATTGACTCTAACACTGTTTAATTTATTTTTTATTTTCTTGGATGAATTTGATTCTACATCCTACTGAGTTACTCTCGATTTTTGGGCCTTTTAAAAATGAGTTAATTTCCCTAAAATTGTTTGAACGAAGATAGTTTGGAAATAGATAATAACTGCACATATTTCTTCAAAAAATTAATAATAATTATAAATATTATAATAATAATTATTATTATTATTCTTTTATCATCAAAATATTATTAAATTATAATTATTTATAATTCCTAATAGTTTATGATAAATATTTTTTAATGATTTTTTTGTTTTAATTTATAATATAATATATTTACATATTTAATAATTTACATTTAATTAAAATCCTCCTTAACATTTCTTGTAAAAACCCTTTCCCCAATTCTCCTTCCAACAACAATTCCCATTGACAATTGAACGAGTGACAAAAGAAAGAGGATCTCTGGTCATTTCTTTTCAAAGCTCATCAATTTCAGTTCTGTTTTTCTTATTAAAGTTTAATCGATAAATTTAATTGCCTTATTTTTGTATTTAATTCAGCCACAGATTGCTGAATAGATCTGGATAATATATTTTTGCTGCTGTTAACCATTCTAGCTTGCAATTCTGCTCAATAACTTGTACATTATACGATTGTAGAAAATTTCGAGAGCCGGATATTTCTATTATTCCTTAGTTTCCTGTTCTGGAGATCAACAGTTCAAGTAATATCGCTCACCTTACTTCATAGGGATGCTGACACACGAAACCTCTCCCCATTGACTGGCAGACCTGCTGAAACAAACTTTCATGTCAGCATTCGTGAGTTCGCATCTGGTTGGCACTAAAATTCTATTCTCCTCTACTGTCAGCTCATTCACATCTCTCTCAGCTTTTCCGGACTATGACAGTAGACTCCACGAGACGAGCTTAAATCACTGAATAACAATATCGTTAATTTTATTGTAACATTTGCGCATTATATGATATAAGATTTCATTAACCTTTATTTTTCGTCTCAAAAATCTCTCGCAGCCAACGTATTCTCCAACAAATAATGGGTTTTTTTGTCACAGCCATAATATTTATTATTCCGCTTCTTTAAACAACTCAAAACAATAAGTTTTAATAATATTTTTAAAAATATTAATAAATTTTCATGGTCGTAAAAATATATACATCTTTTATTTATTGATTATGATATTCTTTTCATTATATTTTTAAAATAAATTATTTTCATAATAATATTACACAAATATCTACTGAAATTTATCACAATTTGTTCAACAATATCAATGATAATAATAACAATAATAATAATAATAATAATAATAATAATAATAATAATAATAATAATATATTATTATTATATTATTAAAATGAAAATAAAATAATAATATTTAAAATATTTCTTTTATTTTAAATATAATATTAATAATAATAATTATTATTAATTAATCTTATTATTATAAGGAATAAATTTTAATTAATATTAAATAATAAAAAATAATTTATAAATATTTTTAAAATAAATTTTAAAGTAATATATTAAAAATTAAACCTTAATTTAACTGTTTTAAATAATTTTAATAAATTTAAAGTTTCCTTTTAAAAAATTAAATAATCAAATTAATCTTAATAAAAATTTAGATAATTAATTAATTAAAATAAATAATAAAGATACAACTTATTCAACTATTCATTTATTTTCATCGAATGAACATTTTAATCTACTTTATGACTTCAGAAATTGTCGATAACGTGGCCGTAACTAACACGGTGATCTACGCATTCATGAATCTTATGCGCGAAGCGATACACCCTGGAATTTTCTGAAAAGGTGACGACATCGAAAATGTTATCAAAGACTCCACCAAATATATGTTGAGTTCGTTGTTGTAAAGAAAAAAGAAAATGTTTGTTTGTGATAGGCCTAATTGACAGAGAGTTAAGGGAAACCTATGAATGCCAAAATGAATCTCTAGATTATGAAGTTTGTCTAAGAAAGGCATTTCTCAAAAAAAATTTGTATAAGACTTGGAAGAAGTAATTAAGTACAAAAGGCAGATGAGCATGCCTATTTGTTTATTATTTAACTAATAATAATAATAGAGGTTCATTATTGATATCCCCTGAAGGGTTACAACATTATTAAAATTTCATTTTTTTTATTATGAGTCAGTGCTATAAAAAAGTACATATTTAAAAAAGGAGTGATTCTAACAATTATTTTGAATAGATTTTTGTAAATAAGGATCTTATACGTAAATTAACGTTTTTTAAAAATTTATAATTAAGTTTTAAAAAATTTTATAAGTTACAGTTATTAATGGTTAGCAGATATTTTTAGTTAAAATTTTATTAGCATATTAGGTAATGATAAATTTTTGTGCTCAAATAAATTAAATAAGAAAAAAAATATTTGATCCTATCAAATACATAGCTTAACTTTAGGTCTGTTGTCTATATTTGTACTGTTGATATTGATGGATCCCCGGGCATTGTCCATGATTTTCTGCACTTGGGATTCTATTACCATATCCAGTTTTCATCACCAGTTATAATTCGATTCAAAAATGAGTGCCTTATAAGTAACATTTCGCAAAACAGATCAGCAACTTTCTTGCTTCCTTTCGGTCAAATCACATTGATATCCATTTTCTATTCTTTTGGATCATTCCAATGCGTGCATCCGTTAACCAACAGTTATCATGTCAACATTCAATGTTTGTGCTATTTCTACAAGCGTTTGGCATAGGGTTTCTATAATAATTACTCGTAAATCATCATCTTCGAAATTCTTAGAGTATATTCACCATAACCTTTTGTCATTAATCTATTGGATTAAGCTGCTGATTTCTTTACATTGTAGCACAATAATAATGGTTCAGACAAATACAGTGTACTTGGTCCGTGATTTTGCATTTTCGCTAAAATAAATAAGCTATTTAGTCAGTTAAAACAAATACTAACTATTGATATCTTAAAGATATAAATTAAAATATTAATTTTTAATTTTATTTTCAATAACAAATACACGATATTTATAATAATAAGTAATCAATAACAAAACAATGGGATCTAATTACCATATCTAATATTATATACTGCTGTTTTTAAAAAATCTCAATCAAAAAGTACGGAAAATAAAATCTCAGAAGATTCTTTACAATTCCTTAGACTCAAATAGAAGTAAATTAAGAACTTTGACATTTTCTATATAAAAGATTACAGCAAATATTGTTGAAGCTGTCTTAAATAAAAACCGTTTAATGACATTATTAAAAATTTACCAAAAGTTGAATTTCTCAGTATTTCTTTTTTATTGTTTCTGAGGAAAGCAGAAAAAAAGAACATTATTTGTCAGTTACATGAAGCATATAAAAAAGATTTGCACTTAAAGTTTTTGCAAAAATATCACTGCAAAAATATCAAAAAACGGTAAAGCAATCGGACATGTAGAATTTTGCACCATGACAATGCACCTCTATTATTTGTTAATCTTTGGTCAAACATTAAACCAAAACTATTCCTTCAAGCACGATTATATTATACTTCAAATTAATAGAGGAGAAACAGACTAAAAACTTGTCTTTTATAATTTTCGAAATCGTAGATTTGTAGACTTGTCTAAAGTATAAAAAAAATAACGAATAAAACCTTTTGAATAATTTTACATTCGACATTTCATAAATATTTTTAAATGAAATGTTTTCTTTCTACTACAAACATGAAAAATCGTTTTCAATATTTCTCTCTGCAAAACCAAGTCCCGTCATGTAGTCTGAAGACCAAATGGTGAAAGATATTAATAAAAACAAATCAAATTCCATCTTATTAAAACAATAAATCGTCAGTTGTCATTGAATCTGTACAGAAATCGTTCGGCACGATATTGTAATCGGGATTGATGACCGAAAGCAAAACGGTGGGGAATGAAAATTCCAATCAAGCAATATCATCAATCTATCATCAATCACTTTCTCCGAATTACTGTAGGGGTTAATGGGGAATTTAAGATATCAGGTTGTTAAAACCAACCCGAACGGTGAGAAAATGTAAATTGTTGTTCTTTGCTCAATAAATCTATGATTTTCACGGAAATATTGTGGGAGCAATTAGAAATAATGATAATGAACTTTTTCCGCAAAATTTACTTCTCTCAACCAGTCGTAACGTTTTCATACCACAACTCCTGGAAAGGAGTATTTACCTCTTCGGATCCCTGGCTGAAAGCTCTTTACAAACAATTATCTGAGGAATTGATGCTAATATAATTACTGGGAATATAATAATCTCGACTCAAAACACCTGAAGGCGGAAAAAAGTGAAGATTTTTAATTAGGTTGAGGAAGATTTTCATTTACCTTTAGGATATGTTATATGTGATGGAAATATTTTAATTTTAACATGGAAATAAATGTGAGAAAAAATTCTTCATTTATTGGTTTAAAAATAATTAAAAACCTTCGAAAACTCAATTTTATACAAATTTTCAAAGTATATTTCTCATTGAAAAATAATATTAAATAAGGAAATAATAAAAATAAAATAAAATAATAATAATAATAATATTATAATTGCTTTTGATAAAATAAAATGATTTAATGTGCTCTCTGATAATAATAATAATATTATTAATGTGTTCAGTTAAACAAAAAAGATCTTGTTTTTGTCAAACGTGTAAGCAATAGATTTAAAACTGAATTTTTATGGCTCTGTAATATAATAAAATTGGATATGATAATAAAATATAAATAAAATGAATAGTATTATATTTTTAGTTAATAAAACTTATTTTTGTGTCGTTATTTTGTTTTGGAAAATGGTACAACCTAATATAATATAATATGATTGAAAAGCTAAATAAAATTAAAAAATAAATGATTAAATAAATAAAGAGTAAAATTTTGGAAATGTCAATAAAGATCAAAGTGAAGCCCGAAATTGAATGGAAATATAAATAAATAATATTAAACCTGAATACAGAAATTAATCAAAGTGGAAAAGTAAAACAAAGAACTCATTAAGATGGTTATAACAACATCTTGGTGTTCCTAAATCTTTATAAATAAGTCGAAATTTAAGCCCGATAAGAAAATGAGAATTAGACCAATATTTTATATATTCCCTTACACAATGAGAAATGAAAACCCACACCTTAATAGGCAATTTGCAAGAAACTCGTTGCAGAAAGATACTGCTGGACATGACAGAATTAAGATGGAGCAATAGAGCAGGAAATGAAAACGGAGATCGTGGTTCTATGTGAGTCTGCAAATAAAGATTTGCTCCATGTTCCTGACAAAGAAAGTTGAAGAGTTGAAATTAAAAATGAAGACAGACCCTCATAATGGTAAGCGATAGCATCATTATAATTACTGCTGAAATTTATTGTCAAACCACAGATTTGTCAGACTCCTTTGTTCAGTAAAACAATGGACTTCGGCAATCATTCTTGTCAGACTTCCGTTGTGATAAACAAATGTGAATATTTTTTATAGATCTTTCGGTGAAAGGATATTGCTTTTCTTTTCTGCAAGTGAGATTTTCTTTTCCTTTCTCTTACTGAGGTTAATATTTTATATTCGTTTAATGGTTCGTTCTTGTGAAATAATATATTGTGCTATAGTTTCATTTCAAGTATTTTTTTATTGATCAATTTATTACACTTTTAATAAAATTTTTAAAATTCATTGAACCGTTAAAAATTTTTTAAGTTTCAAGAGAGACTTTTCACAGGGTACGTCTAATATCAGCTAATACCCAAAGTGATTGGTATCATCACTTTCTTAATGGAGGTGGATTTTTACAAAATGGTCAATTCATACCGGTTAAAGTTTTGTGAATTGTCGAAATATCTCCAAACTCACCATGGAACACTTTCCAACTAATATCCAACGAGACATTGTTACTAATGCAGTATTCTAAAAATAATACATTATTATATTCATTAGAATAAATTTGCGATAACAATTTTGTTTTAACATTGAAATTAAGCTGTTTTTTATAGTTTGAAAAAAGTAATTTTAGAGCAAATTGAAAAATATTTTTATTTAATTGTATTAGAATGAAATAGTTTTTGTTTAAATAATCTATTTCTTTTCAAATATTTAAATAAGTTAATATGAAAGATACTTATGCTCATTTCTGGGACATTTGTTTGTATTCTTTTAAGAAGAGGAAGCGAACTACTGATTTAAGGTTGGTTTGCTGACAGATCATGAGTGTGAGAAATGGTCTTCAAAATTCCGTGCTAGAGATTTTAATGTAAGCTTATCAAACCGCTTCGATTGTGTTGGCCAGAGTGAGTCAAGTGCTGTCATAGTAATAATTGATGAAAATCAATTCCAAACTGTTAGAGACTAAAGATAATATACATATCTATAGAAAATCATTTACATGAAACACATTACTTTTCTAATCTTCATATATAGGTTTCTTCTGTAAATCAGACATTTTTCGAAAAACATTACATTCAACTGGTCCAATAACCTTTAATAATATTCAGGGTTATTGTGTTTTTTTCAAGGTCATCTATCGACAGAATTCCTTTTGGATCCCTAAAAACTGTTTCCATCATTTTTTAAACCGTTTATTTTCTCCTTAGCTGCTTTGGAAAGGAGTTTCCAACTGCAATTCACTGTAGACATTCTCGTTAAACTTTATGATGCCAGTAATAAATCCAAGTTTCGTGAATAGTTATGAAATGACGCGTAAAACCCGTTAAAAAGATCAAAATAGTATTCACAAATTCGCTTTCTAAAGAGTTTTGGTGATTCGTTAAAAATGCAGCAATTTTCTAAATACATTTTCCATGTGAAATTTTTTTAACTATAACAAACTCTTTCGACTAAGATGACCAGGTTTCAACACTTTCGCGTGTAGTCACACTGATTGCTATATTAATTTATATGTTCTCTCCCAGTTCAGACGTCTATTCCTATGTATATAATCCAGTGATATTCTCACAGATGCAGAATGTGATTCGTATCCTGCTTTTACAGCTCTGCATCTAGCTTTATATGGAACATTTTAAATTATTATGTGACCACTCTCTGTCTATATTTAACAGCCAAACATGATCCTCCAGGCACCGGTCACCTATATATTGTCAATGTAATTTTATTGGAAGTCAATTATTTTTATCTTGAGACGAAATCGAGATTCTGCCATCATAATACCTAAGATCAAAGAAAGCAAAATATTCTGTTTACTCTGATACTTTAGGGTCTCGTCATAAAATCCAAATACTAAAATTCATTTTTCGATCTCAATAAAATGAGCCTAAAAATACAGGAATAATTTCTTTGAAAATCTCATAAAAATTTTTTTCGATCTGATTTAATAAAAGGATTATATAGAAAATATTTTCTCTCAAGACGTTATAACAGTTTATGAAAGTGTTCACGAAAACAATAATATCATGAAATATTCCCCTTTTTCATATTGCTAATCTAAACGTTTTTGTAATATAAAATCATTAAAGACCTCAATAATATTCATTTTCAGCCTTTCATTATCCAAAAATATTTATTACCCCTCTATATTTATCCATACAGTTTTTAAATGTTTCCACTTTAATTGATTATTTAAGAGTATATTTTTCTTCTTTGAAGTTTCCTTAATGTCCCTTTCATTCTTCGCAGGACATTGTAGTTTCGAAACCACTTCATTAAAATTACCAATGCCTTAACTTACATACGGACAATACCGCTTGGATGATCCGGAATTTTGTGTTGTCCATTTGGTCCAGCTCAAGAATAACTAAATTTTGTAATTTTTATTTTGAAATATGACCCTCACTTCTTTTTGTTCATTTCAAAATCTCCGATGACATCTTGATCAACATTTCAAAACATTAAAAATTATTAAATAATTATAATAATTTAATATTTTCAACAGAGTTATTGATTGTTATTGATTATTATTATTATTATCAACGAATTATCTGATTTTCTCAGAAAAAATAAAAGTTAAATAAAAATTGATTATTTAATTTTTAAGAATATTTAGACATTTTAATTATAAATTAAATTAAAATATTTTGGTACAAAAAAGAATTAAAAAATTAAGGTAATATTTTCCCATTACAAAAAATAAAAGTCAAAAATATTTTTATCATTTTATTATTATTATATATTATTAATTATAATATATTAATAATTAAGTGTTTTAAGGATTATTTTGAATTAAGTATTTTATTTTTATATATAATTAATTTTTAAAAAATTTAATAATAAAGCAAAGTGGATCAAATTTTGAAATATTTATAATAATAAATAAAATAAAATATAATAAAATAATACTCAAGTAGAATTAAATAGCCCGTAAAATTGCTAATTGTAAATTATTTTTCTTAAATGCATTTATAATAAAATATTGTTAAAATAATATATCATTCAATTTGCTTTTACAATCGGGTGATAGACGAAGCAGAGTAATCGATGTTTCAAAACAGGATGAACGAATTCACTGAGCCATGAGCCAGTATAGATGGTAGAGAGCTCTCTGTAGCACCAGGACAGGGGCTTAGCTAAGTGCAGGAAGTCACACTACAAAGAGGACTTCCGTAAGGAGCCTTAGTGAAGAGATATATTGAAACAGATAGATAGATCTTATGAATCAATACCGTTTCACACTGTCGCTTATTTTAATGAGGATGTGAGTTAATCAATTAAAACATTAGTACTCACATTGCTGAAGTATCATTCCAGATATCAACTTTGACTTTATTAGTTTTAGTAGATTCTTTTATCAGGATATATTCTGCTTTTCTGTCTGATAGAATTGAGTTAATTACCGATTGTGTGCCGTGATTTCATAAAGAGTATTATCAAATAAATTGTTTAATTGCAGTTATAATATTTTTATAATTAAATATTATTTATTAGATATAAAAATGAAAACAATAAAATAATAATTTGTTTATTATTCATTTTGAAATATCAATATTAATGATTCCTTATAAATTATTGTCAATTAATTAATGATTATTGTTAATTTTTTCATTTAAACAATATAATTTTTTTTGAAAATAGTCAACACTAAAAATTTATTTTATTTTGAATTTGAAATTAAAATTATTATTATTTTATTAAATAGTCATTTTATTATTAAATACAAAGAAGTGTTACTTTTCTTTTTTATTTTTAATAAATTAATTTTATTTGTCATTGGGTATTATTAAGAAAATGATGTTTTTTTAAAGTAATGAAAAAATTTAAGAATAATTTTATTTGAAAATTTGAAAACCTCAAAATCTGAGCAAAGTAAACGTTAATTAATTTATTAATATTTTTTAATAATTGTTTAAACTGTAGAATTTTTGGAAAAACCTTTCATTGTTTTAATCGAGATTTTATTTATATCATAAAAATATGATTGTTTTTAATATAAAGTCATTGACTTTCGAAATTAATTTGAAGTATGAAATAGATCATAATTTCTGATCCGCTAATTAAAGGGACTTGACGAATCAGGAATCGCAAGGCCACATTTTCTAAGGCTTTCCATAGGCATCCTAATTTCCTTTGGAAAAAATAAATATTTCCTTTGAAGAAAATATAATAAAATTTATTTTTCAAAATCATAGAAAATTTGAGACTGCTCTGGACAAATAGAAAAAGGAAAAGGAAATCATCAAGTTCAAATAAGAAAATTAAAAGAATGGCTGATAAACTGTACAAGGAATATTTTTTTGTTTGATCTTCAACGAAACTTTGAGATCGTAATAATTTTAATCGTTTTCTTAAATATAAAAAATAATAATAATTAATTTTAATAAAATTTTCTTATGCAGATTATAAATTTATATATATTATTATGTTACAAAAAGCTGAGCAAAGAAAACTTTCACTGATTTAATATTATTGTCAAAATTTTATAATTAAAAATCAAAATAATAATATTAATTGATAAATAATTAAATAATAATAATAATTATATGATGTTTTTTTTAAAATAAGGTGAATATATTATTAAATTATATACTAATGATATATTGGATCTAATCCACTGTGTTAATATAAAATAATTTTCACCTTGATAACCTTAACCAATATTCTACAAAGAAAAATATATTTGTCTTCTCTAAAATTATATTAATTTTGATATTAAAAAAATTAAAAGTATTACTTGCAAAAAAATTATTATTATTATTATTATTATCAATTATCAATCATTAATATTATATATTTAATAATATTTTTTTATATTAATAAAAATTATATAAAAATGTATTTTAAAATTTTATGTTGATATTATATTATTTATTTATATTTTAATTAAAATGATATATTAATATTTTAATAATTAAAAAAACAATTATAATAGTTATTATTACTATTAAAAAAATATTTGAAATAATAATAATTATTATTGTACTGACTTAAAATTAAAATTAATGAAATAAAAAATATATTTCTCTTTTACATTAATTAACAATTATTGATTTTCCATTTAATGTTAATTGGAAATGCAATAAAATTAAAAGTCGAGTAAAATTAATTTTTCTTTCAATTTTATTTTTATGTCTCCTCATTACAGAGCTTATTAGTTCCCATATCCAAGAAAAATTTCCCCAGCAATATTGATACAATTAGCCTTTTATAAAGCAAAAAATAGATGATATTATTTGCAAACTTTTAATTTCCTGACATTATTGATGGAAACAATACGTGGGTTTTATCGATTAAGTCCCAAATAAAAGCGAGCAGAAATCAGCGAAAAAGGTCGGCTGTGATTGGTCGTGGCAAATCGTCAGGAGTTTGGATGGAAATTTAGCGGGAAGAGAAAATTTGTCCCCACAACAAATGAAATCGGAGTAAGATGACATGGACAGATATTTCGTGTGCCGTTCGGTGTGTCGAGCTGTGAGTCTCAGTCTGTCGACATGAGGAGGAAAATTAGCAGCTACTCCGGCCGTGTGCCCGCATTGATGCTTCCTGTCTGATTGAGTGGTTTCTTCCTCTGATCATTGGATGTCGGCCACAAGCTGGCAGCGGACTTCTCTGCCCGGCTTCTTTTTCTCGCTTGCACCGGTAGCCTTAATAAGAACCGCTACCGCTCGGGAAGTGTTCAGTTCGCTGCATCTTCCTGTACGCATTATTGACTGAGCCAGATTACCAGCATTCGGAAATCCAATTACAGACTCTGTTCCTTCGAAATCGATTTATTACTATATCAGAGGCCAATGCATGGAATGAAGCAAGAAGACTATTATAGAGCGTGCTCTTTCGGAGGTCTGTCCTCCGTTATTTTTCCAGGTAAGTCGATAATTCACTATTGTAACGATGCTTTATCAACGTTTTACTTTAATTTTTACAACTTTTAATTAATGTTGCTTTCTAGATTCATCGTATTATGCCAACAAATCGAGCTGGATGTGTAAACAAGACGTTGGGCAAAGTACATTTTAAGAGGCTTTTTAATAATGTTTTATTAAAATATTCCCGTAGACCTTTATCCGTACAGTCCTCTTAGTTCATGTTCGCCGTGTTATCCTCTCGGATCGACAAATAAATCCCAAACAACCACCAACCAATGGCGACCTCAAGGTAAGATCCTTTACTTGCAATGTCAGCCCGTGATCGGTTTTTCATCACAGCGATGAACAAGTGTAAAATTCTCAGATTATATTTCGATTGATTGATAATCTTAGGTCCTCTTTTTCCTTAAAAAAATCTTCTTTAGAAAAACAAAGTCAACATTATTCCTCTCTGAAATGAGAAGAAAACTTTCACTTATCATCATCATCATTTTGTAAAATCAAATTCCGATAGTGCATCCGATGCTTCCCTCTTATCACTTCAGCAAAACAAACACATGTACAGTTAATAAAAATCTGACAGCTTACAAAACGAAACATTCTCTGATCTTTGAGATAAAATTAAAAAACTGGTGGCAATGATGACGGGCTGAGCAAATACAGCCTCTCGTCTGTTTGCCAATTAATTCCCTATATATTTACATGGAACTCATCGAGACGGATATTGTGGTGGTAGAACGAGTCTAATCGATTATCAAAGCTGCTCTCTACTTTTTACATAGAAACACAATGTAATATATTTTATGAAAATAAATCTTCTGATTTGTTGAGGCGAAATAATTTTTTACCTTAAGAAATCAACGTTTCCAAATATTTTATCATGGTTTCCTCTATTAAGGTTCTGGACAAATTCAGCTGTGGCAGTTTCTTCTCGAACTCTTGTCAGACAGTCGAAATACGACCTTTATCACCTGGGAAGGTACAAATGGTGAGTTCAAACTAATCGATCCCGACGAAGTGGCCAGAAGATGGGGAGAAAGGAAAAGCAAACCAAATATGAATTATGATAAATTAAGTCGGGCTCTGAGATATTATTATGACAAAAATATAATGACAAAAGTCCATGGAAAACGATACGCATACAAATTTGATTTTGCCGGACTTGCTCAAGCCATGCAACCGGCCAGTCCAACAGTCTCAGGACCAGGAAGTAGTCCAACCTCATTTGAACCGAGTATTTATAAATATCAACACGATCTGTTTAATTCTGGAGTGAATCCGTTTCTTGCTCCGGCATGGCAACATCACATCAACGCAGGCATATCTCCATCGAATGGACTGTCAACGACAAATCTTTTTACATCTTCTTCGAGTATTGGACAAAGTCAAATGATTTCAAATTCAACCACTTTTAACCAAGTTAATAAAACAGCTACAAGTCCAACTAGCTCTATGGCACCAATAAATAGTGGTGGTATCCCCCTTGTTGGAGTTCCAAGCCCTATGGTGGCCGCATATTGGTCGGCAGCAACAAATGCCTGCAACCAAGGTATAAATCCCATTCAACAATCTCAGATACCTTCCCATCAGCAACAGTCTCAACACCATTTCACTTCTATGTCCTCATCATACTTTTCGATGCCTCCAACCTCACTGTTCAGTACCCCATTTTCAACAGCTATTGGTAGAGTCCCTGTAAATCCTTACGTTACAATGGCAGGTCTAGCAAACAATTCAATTCTCCCTTCAAATTACTATGATTAAATCTGACAATTCCGGTCATATAGACAGATTTTTCTTGGATTTGATTGACATTTTTGTTGTATAAAAATATAGTTTATTATCAAATTTTAATGAGTACTTTAGATAATAATAATGATTTTATTATTATTATTATTATTATTAATATTATTATTATTATTAATATTATTATTATTATTATTATTATTATTATTATT
>JBBMKC010113973.1:0-16386 GCA_037834085.1 Bipalium vagum
GAATTTGTGAAAATACAGAGGTTTTTGTTAAAATTTTTAAGGACAAAAAATGTCCCAAAAGCTTTTTGTGAAATTATTCCGAGAGTGAAATTAACGGATGTGAAATTATACAGTGTTGACTGTAATTACAACAGCAAACTGCAACAGGCAGTCATCCTCAAACAAACTGCAACAATCGGTAGTCAAACTAAAACACCAAACTGCTCAGGAAATCGCAAACAACAAACCTTAATTAAAAAGCTGTGCCAGGGAAAACTTTGGTCAGCAAGATAAAATTAACAAGATAAAACATTAACTTATGGCAATTTTCTGGGCGAAAAATAATGAATTTTTATAATAATTATATACTATTTTACTGTTCATTTTAGCGTTTCTGATTGGCCATTTAAGCTGTCAATCATGATGTACCTTCCATATTTAATTATTACTAAAAATAAAATAAATTTCTAAAAATTTAAAATTATAATATTATAAATTCACGCTACTGACTAAAAATCAGTAGTTGTTACTATTTAAAATTTATTTTATTAAAAAAGTTATTATAATTTGATAATTTTAGGATAACACGCTACTGATTAGAAATCAGTAGTTCTTCCTAAATAATATTTAAAATTTATTTAATTAATTTTAAATTAATATTTAAAATACATAATTTTAAATTGGCCAGCGTATTAATTAAATTTTATTTTTCGCCAAAATTTTATTTACAGATAGGAGTCGAAACTCAACAGCTGTTAGAAATAAATATAACAATTGATAACCATTAATCGATTCAAGTAAATTTTTACTTGTTTCTCCGTTATGCTATTTTTGTAGCTCCATCATTTTAGTTGGTTGAAAAGAAATTCTTATTCGAGGACTCTTCACTTATCTATTAGTAAAAGATTTTTTCTTAACTTTTATTAGAATTATTAATTTTATAATTGATATCACAAATATATTTTCTCGGAGTGGAGACATAATTGGAGATTAATGGCCATTCTGGGTAAAGGCCGTCCGGATTCGTCATTCGAGCGTGGAGATTTGTGATCGTATCCAATCTCCACGCCTATATAAAGAGACGGCTATTCCATGAGATTTGCCCAAAAACGAATTGCCGAACAAACTTCTGAGCGGCGTTTTCAGAGGAACAAATTTTAGAGAAACGAACGTCAGAACAAATTTCAGAAGGATAGTTTGACGCGATTTCCCAGATGTCCCGATGACAACTCAGACTCACATACTCATTTTTTTCAAATGATTATGCTTTCACAAGAGGATTTTACAACGGGTCTCGTCGAGTTCATGATTCCCTAGGCGACCCGAAAAGGCCCAGTGGACCCGGTGACCTGTCGTCGCTCCGGATGAGACCGATCCGTTTGCGCTATCTTTTGTACTTAAATATTATCGATTCTTATTGCTATTATTGGTTTAATTCTATTTTTTTATTACCATTGCCAGTGGACTAGATTTCGTTTCATTTTAGACATTGAAAAATTCACGATTTTGATTTGTAGTAGTAGTGATAAAACTTTATTCGTGGTGGTTTGATTCATTTATTTAATTCGAAAAAACGAACACAACAAATTAAATTGAGTTTTTGATACGAGTGAACGTTAGTTTTAAGTTATAATAGTGACACTAGAAAGTATTTGTTATTTTCATTTTTATTTATGTAAATTTCTAAGTCTTTTGATACTAACTTTAGTTTATCACATTTGATTATGAAGGCTAATCTTACATCGACCTGTTTTATTAATTATATTTCGGCGGTTAGAAGTAACATTCATACCTTCTGCACCATGAACTTAAGTTTAACATTTGCAGTAAATCGGTAAAACTGAAAACGATATGATTCCTGATACAGCTTCAGCAAAACATCTTATTAAAAAAGGATTAACCAACTAATTTCCCTATTCTTATTCTTGTTTCCGTCCTATATATTTATTATTAACTAATTTATTGTTAATATTTATTTTCAATTGGATGCTTGAAGTTTTACGTCAAACAAGATAGGTGCTTCCATCTTCTGAAGTCTAATAACAAAAAACTACAATCTTTATTTTATTGATCTACATAAATAACAAAGTCATTATCTTTAAATAGTTATCACCAAAAACAATGCAACCACTAGAATTTATTTTTAAATAATGAATCCAATAATCGAAAAATATACAATTAAAAAGACGATGACAACCTTAATAAGTACCTTTAAAATTCAACCCAGCTTCAGATAGAATCAGATCCAATAAGTCGATCGAGACCAAAACAATCTGTGGAGAATAGTTCACATACACAAAATAAGAAAAAAGTTTAAGGAACATTTTTAATCAATTAAATCATAATTCTAAATAAAAGAAAAAAATTAACATAATCAGTAAAAAAATTGTTCATAATGAAAAAGAATCGATAATTTAACAAACTTAGAGAAAGATTTTTATTATTTAATTAAAATGATTCATACTTGATACAGTCAGAAAGGCTAAGGGAATGACTCCATTTAAAAACCTTCAAAAAAGTGATTTATTTCAAAAATTTCCCATTTGATTTATCAGCACCAGATATATTGATTCCCTTGTCGAGGTTCCCGTTGACTAGAAAGATATTTTTCTGATCAGCTTGCAAAGATTCGAACGAATGACACGTGTTTGTCATGTTCATGTGATCGACAAGAACCTGGGGATCAAACGATTTCAGATCACTCAAGAGTAAAGAAGATTCGGCACAAAATCGCCCGTGTCGTAATCGTCGACATTGCGTGAGCACAAGTGCACATTTCAACTTGGACCCGATTTCATTGATGAAGCTAATAATAAAATCGATATCTTCATTGAGAACATGAATTTCTATTAAAGATATAATATAACATTCGATAATCAATATCGCAGACAATTAATACCTGTGGTGAAAAACGGCGGGTCAAATTTCACACAATTCAATCCATAAATAATTGGACTGGGTTTCCGAACGGGATCACAATTGTCCCGATCTTCGGCTGCAATTGCCTTGGGTCGCAGAATTCCACCGCTGTTGCACAAAGCATTGTATGCAGCTTGACTGTTTGGTGCTAAACCGGCACTGACGTATGAGTGGCTGATGTAGTGATGAAGTCGGTTTTGGAGTATATAATCGATTTTACTTTTCTTGACGTGTTCTAATCGTTTGTGTAGATTATGTTTAGTCAAGTGATTGAAGCTTAGAAATAGCGTCTTTAAAAAGCCAAGACACTTTAATAAATTAAATCAATATTTATTTATCAGTAAAAATGAAGAAATAAATTTACTTTGTTTCTTTAATTACAATTTTTAGGCGTTGGAATAAATATTATCGACATGAAACTGTTGATATTAAAAGCTTGGTTATTTTATTTAAAAATATATAGGATACTTTTAGTCAATTTCAATTAATATAATTTGGATAATTATGCTTGTGTCAAGATACTCATTCAATAACTAGATTTTAGAGGGACAATTGAGAGGACAAAAAAGGAATGCCAACAATAAGCGTTTTGAGCCTTCATAAAGTTTAAGAATATTTTTCATTCCCATAATAAATAGGTAGTTCGAGATTCACCCACCAACCTTATTCCCGAAGCTTTGAAGAGTCAGAATTACATTTTAAAGACTATTTTCAATAAGTTAACAATTTATGTTTCCCGGTGTAAATGTAAAAATTAAACTACACTCAGAGACTAATTTAAAATATACTCCACGATGTGCGCAGGATTGTTGCAGATTCTGGAGTGCCTGTATATGTTGATCTCCCCATCATACAAGTTAATCGATAGACATTTAAATAACAGTTTTCTTCAAACATTTTTGACGAAATTGCCAATCCGATAGGACCGATTCCGATAACTAAAACTTTTTAATATTGAAAGTATGATTAAGATAGACCTTGAACTCCTGAGGCAAATGTTGGCAACGCATTCACAGCGTATATTTCGAAATCAGTTGGATAATAGCCAGGGCCAGTTACTTTAATAGATTGTTTAGCTAATATTATTATGATATAATTGAACCTTGAGGTAAGGATAATAAATCAGCAACTTTGATTACTTCATTTTTTAGGTCAGGATTTCTTACTACTTCAGTTACAATTCTTTCATTTTCATTTGGTAAACCATTAAATCCTTCAATTAAATTAAATATTTCATTCAAAAAAACAACCTCCTGCTAAGTATTTTTGAATTATGCCCCCAAATTTTGATATACTCATATTTGGAGGTTTATAGACAGAAAGTAATCCATTTAAAATTCTATAAAGTTCATTTGATGTCCATGCCATTTTAAAAATTATGCTTCAATAAAATTATTAAAACAAAAGTATTAAAGTGTAAATGGATTATATTCCTTATTTTATAATTATATATAATTATATTTGATAATAGATATCAAATAGAAAATTCAATTAGTACAAATTATTTTAAAATTAAAATGTTCAAAAATTTTCACAATATGTTTTAATTGTTTTAACTAGAAACCTAATCATAATAAAAGATCATGTGTTTGGTAAACTTAGCTGGTTAATATCAAAATATTGGGAAAGCGAAATAAGTTGTAATTGATGTTGTTATGACTGATTGCTTACGATACTTGAGAAGGCTATGGTATAGTATCTATTAAACAAAACCAAATAACTTTCGACTTAAATTATTTATAATATTAAATGTCAAACTTCGGATTTTGCAAATCTGACATGATTTACTTAATCATCTAATGTTTATTTGGTTCAGATTTCACCAAAATTGTGAGATGCCTCTAATTAATTCTCATAATACGTATCTGGTTTTGAAAAGGTAGTACAATAAATTTAATAAACTTGAGCTTAGTATGTATCTATACTAAAACTCATTATTATTTTTTTTTAATTCAAATCAGATTTTGAAATTTGGCTAGCGTTTATCGATTTTAGGAATACCAGCATAATACATGGCTCAAACTAATAAAATTTTTAAGGGTAAAAACAGGCATGAATTTGAAGTGTTCCCTTCAATAACGACATATCTTCATTAAACAATGTGAAGAATCTTTTTCTTGATTTTCTGTTTCTGACTCTTAGTTAGTTGTACTTAATAATTGGTCGAATATTTTCTGTAATTTCACACGTCAAAACATTTTCTGGCATTTATGTTAAAATATTGGCTATTGCTGCATATCTATGTCCAAGTGCGATCAACAAAATGCTGAGAATCAGTTATTCTCGCATTTATTTATGCAGCTTTATTTTAGGTAATGTTTATTTTATGCTTAATGTTTATTATTTGTCGTTTGTCAAAAATATTTTTTCTGAGGTTATTGTGGTACTGTTTTAATCAACAATTCGACAAATTAATTAATTAGGATAGATAATATTTGTACTCAAACCTAAGCAGTTATTCTGAAACATCAGTTTATTTATGATCTGTTCGACTAATAGTTGTTTTCTGTAGTTTAAGAAACCTCAATCATAAAAATGATTCAAATCTTTATATATAACCTAAAATATTAATAATATTATTGATAAATATCTCCTCATGAAGTATTATTATTAGGACAATTTTATGTATTCCAAAAAAGTTTTGAAAATCAAACGAGACTTCCATAATTACTCGGACAAAGGGCAAATCTTTCAAAAGTATTATACTTTACATCTAGTTACTTTTTACAATTTTCCCGGGTTTCATAAGATCGATTTTTGAAAACAAGAAAATTTTTCTATAATAGCATAAATCAATTAATTGATATTTATTACAAAAATTTTCTTTTACTTTTATATTTTTATCGAAAAAATGAATATTCCAAAATTGTTTTTATTTCTGAAATCAATTTTCATATATCCAATTTTCAAAGATTCATTTTTATTTGTTTTAATTAATGAAATTTATCTCAAACAGAAAATGTTTTATTTTAATAATAAATCAACATTGACACTTTTGTATTATTGGAAAATTTCAAACTTTTAATTTGAGTAAAAGTTTATTAAATATTTTTTATTATTAATAATTCGCCTATTAAAACCAATTTATAAAGACTATTAAAAATGAAAGAAATTAAAATCCCATTGAAAAAGACAATGACAATCAATATAAAGATAATAAAATTTAAGAATTATATTATATTTCTTAAAACTCATTGAGACATTTTAGTTTATTTCATTTTTAAAACTTAATGAATTTCCATTAAAAATGGAAATATTTAATCAATAATAATAAAAAATAGGTTACTGAAATATGGAAAATTTTCATTTTCAATAATAATAATAATAATAATAATAATAATAATAATAATATATCTGAACAGTTCTTGGTATTTTCTAAAACTCAAGACTTGTCTGTCCATGTTTACAGAGGAGTTAAAATAAATTTCCCGAAACCATTCTCAATTCTCCATAACACATCATAAAGTTTCCACAACTAAAATTTATGGGAAAATTATTATTATTATTATTATTATAAAAATTACTCAAATTTATAAATAGTCACTGATATGAAGTTTCAGTGTTTGTTTCTTTGTAATGTTTCAATGAATGCAGACTTAATCACTTTGGAAGCCTAGACGAAAAGCTAGAAAGGAAATTGATCGGCGGTTAACAAGAATATGTCATTTTTTCTTAATGGAGGTCGTATCCTCATCTAATGGGTTATCTCCATAGACACATATTGAAGTGGATAATTAATTTTGCCTAGCACCGACATTGCATTGTCACTGACTCTCAGCATCGCGAGACACGCGGACATTAAAATGTCTGGAGTACAAAATCCACAGGGCACACACAGGATCCTCTCTTGTGTCTTTCTTTTATTTGGCGAATATTATATCTCGTCGACAAGCAACTGCTCTAGCCTCTTCTAATTGATATTAGGTACGCTTACATGGAAAGGCTTTTAGGTGTAATTTAAAATTTCAATTAAATTTTACACTAGAGAGTAGTCTGTCACACAGAAATAGCTATCTTCTCAATTCGATATTTCCTGACGTTTTTGGCTGTAGTTTAATGACTATTTACTTTCAGGATGTTTTCCCAATGACCCTAGCTATCAGATGATTAGGCTACCCAATTAGTTGGAGTCATTATAGTGAATTGTTCTGACATTCAGTCAATTTATAAATGCATTTCATTTTTCAAAATAATTAATAACCAAACTTTAATAATAAAACCAAGTCTTATTTGCATAAATAAATTATGAATACGTTGATATTAATTACGTTTTTCTATTCTGAACATGGGATATTAATATGGTGGAGGAAATTGCGTTCGGATAATGCAGCCTCTGTGTAATGTGACAGCCAAGTTTTAAGATCAGAATTTTTTCTCTGAGCATTTTTTCCATTACGAAAATTTGAAAGAAAAATGGTTTTTTGAAAAAAAATAATTTTTTTCAACTTTATAAAATAATAATATTATTATTATTGAAAATCCAAACGAGAGGCAGCGTTGGGTTTTCCATTGAACTTGTATTAAAAGATGGAATGGGTTCCATATAAAATGGGAATTATTGCAAAACACGTTTATTCCTTTATAAATTGGCCTCTGGATATTACCATTCATTAAACATATGGGAAATGATAATATCATATAAACTCTTTAATGCATATTCGGATATCTTGTATCGGTTTAAAATATTTTAAAATTATTCGTATATTTAAATAAATGTGAAAGAAAGATTTTAAAGTAGATGACAAATTAAAAATTAAATTTATTATTATTTGAAATTGAAAAACAAGATAAAAATTACGAATACTTACGTCTTTTTAATGATAAAGGATATACCATTATTGAATTTACCCTGTAATAAAAATGTTGTTATAATTATTATGTACAAGGTGTCCAAAAAATTCATTAGAAATTTGAATATCATATAATTCTTTAAAATTTTGATAAAATTAATTTGCTTTGAATTGATATATTAATCGATCCTTAAAGGTTTATTTATAGTCATAAAAATTCAGGTAAAATGATTTTTTGTTTTAATATTAAATTTATTTTCGTAGCTATGTTAAGAAAAGAAACCAAAATTCAAATATTGATATTAAAGGCACAATTACAATCAAAAACTAAGGTGATGAGACAGCTGGAAAAAATGAATGTATTCGATATTCATTCAAGTCTCGAAACTATTGCGAATGTGTAAAACAAATTTTGAAACACGGAACTGTTCACGATTTTCCAAGGAGTGGTCGATCAGGCATTAATATGAGCAAGGAAATTATGGAAATTGTTAGTGATCATGAAATACATTCTTCTCGTGAGATATGGACCTAGGAATTTCAAAGAGTACAAGTCATAGATCGCTGATGGTGCAGCACAACACTTTGCTCTTTATGTGCGAGGTTTCATGAATACAAACTTTAACAAAACACAGTGGTGGCACACTGTTAGCCAGAAAGATCTCTAAGCACATAAATCAACAATTTGTAGATGTCTCCAGGCGCTATGAAAAATTCAAAAGCCTGAAAAGTTTAAGTAAATTATTATTTGAGAAATTTCAGGTAACTTTGTCGCATAAAACTATTGATAATTGCCTTAAAGGATTTCAACAACAGAGAAAAAACTATGCTTCCCATTTAAAGACCTGCTGACGAACAAAATGAACGCAACATATTTTTTATTGATGAGGTATGCTTCAAAATAGTATGTTACTATTAATAGAAACTTGAAAAAATTTTAGTAAATTTAAAAATAGTAATATCAAATTACTCTTTCAAAAATTGCATGTAATACAAATAATGAAAATTAAATAAAATTTTCAAATGAAAGGGCTGAGAAATAAGAGGAAAAAGAAGCACCAAATGTAAAATACAAATAAATATAAATGAAGAGTTCTGAAAGAAAAATGGTCTATTCCAAATGCAAAAGAATTTAACACAGAAATAGAAATAAGAAAAAAGTTCAGGAGTCACATTCTAAAATATAGAATCCAACAGTTTCAAAATGTAAAAGTACAAATTTCGCGAAATCTTCAAAGGTTCATAAAAACATATATAGGTAATTCTTCTACAACTTTAAACCATCCTAAAATAATAATTACTTTTGTTGCTTTCTGTTTTTTACTTAGCTTTGAAATCAAGTATAAATTGAACAGTTGTGCTTTAAATAATTTAATTAATAAATAATATTTTTACTGGTATCACAACGATTTCAAGGGATCCGATTTGCAGATTAATTCTAAATCATAATCAAATTAAAATAATAATAATTTGATCACAAATCACTGATGTTTTTTTTGCACAATTAAATAATCCAAATAAACTCTCAAGGTTAAGATATCTCTTCCAGTATTTCAGAATCAATCAATGAACTGTTATGGTCATCTATCTTTTCTTTGCCCTTAATATTTTTTAAATCCAGGTTAATCCTTGGCCAAATTTGTAGATTACAAATTGTGAAAGATTCTATAAAAAATATTTTTGCAAAAACGTTTTTTCTCCGTCAATCAATTTATTTTATTCGATTCACTTTTTTATCCATTGATTCAATACAATTTTTGTAAATTTTATCGATTTATTGTTTGATATAAATTTGAACTTTCTTTATATATTGATTTGGAATTTTTAAGTCTTTTTTTCTGAAAAAGTCACGGAAAAATAATTAATTTTGAAAATCAAACCCCTTTCTGTGTCAAGTTGCATATCTAATTCAAAATCATTACACCATTTTTAAGAACTTTGGAATACTGTAGGGATTCTGGAAATACAATAACTTTTACTTTTAAAGTTTGGAATAAAAATACTTCAAGGTCATCTTAAAAATAATTTTTTTGGAATATTTTAAATAAATAATATTTAGAGAGAGTACATTATTGGAATATAAAATGTTTACTGGTATTTGAAATGTGACCATTTACGAATCAATTTTATGATACCAGTTTTGTGAAAGAAAGAACTCAACGGACGACAATATTATCAGCTTTATAAAAATCTCTTTTCCGACTAAAAGGTGTTATACAAGGGTCTTATACAAAATAATTGGGCTGCAACTCAAAATTCCTGAAAAATTTATTTTTCCACATTTTCTTTGAATTGGGTTGTTGTGCATTATTGATAATGAATCCATTTCCATATGTCACAGTTGAATAATGTTTTCATTTTTCTCTTTTCACATTACTTAGTTCAATTAAATGTTGATATCACTGTATCAGCATGTTTTAGTAAATAAAGATGAATGCTTTTCTAGCTATCTTCAAAACTTGCTTATATTTATTCCATAAATTTCTGGGTTTCCAGATATAGCAAGTGACTCTCCTGTTAAAGTCATTGACACTTTAGATATTGTTACAAATAGTGAAATTCTCACCGCGTGTTATATGTTGAACAATGACGCTTTCATTTTGTAATCTTGAAATGAACATTTTACAAACTGTACAAAAGCCTGTTTTATGTTGGGATCCACATTTAAGTCAATAGTTGGCATCACCAAAACCTTGCTAAAGTCAATAACTAACAATCAAAAGCTTGCTGACGACCGTAAAGGAGCCGGACTAATGCCGACACAACTGATCTCCAGGAGCCGATGGAGAGTGAAGATAGGTCTCCCAAATTGACCATCGACTGATCAACTACAACTGACAATTAAAACCATTTATGTTTTAACAATAATTTTTCTTTGTGTATTTTACATGTGTATGAAAAAGTGTCGTTAAACCTACTGTCTTTTATCATTATGTTCCTAAATGTCGTGTAAAGTAAATTATATTTTTTCGAGAAAAAAATGTGTTCTTAAATAAGTAAAATCAAATAAAATAAATTAAGACAAATGATAATCAAGCTATAGTAATATTAGTTATCAATATAAATAATATTTTTAATAATAATAATATAAAAAATAAATTATAATTAAAATAAAAGTAAAGTTACAAAGATAAATAATAATATTATTAAAATAATTATAAATTATGTAAAATTAAAGAAAATATTAATAATTTAATAATAATGATGAAATAATAATAATAAATAAATATAATATTAATAAATAATATTAAAATCATAATTTTTTAAGAAAACTTACTTTAAGTAAACGAGAAAAATTGAAATAAATAAAACGTCATTGAAATATAAAATTTTCATAAATTTGAACAAAATAATTTGCTAAAAATATTAAATTACTTAATTTAGAAACATTTAACAACAATTTTAAGCTGCTATTAAATTTAGTAAGTCTCATTTATTAATAGAAAAAATAGTAAGACTATTTAAACCAATCAAAATGCTCAAGTAATGAAATCGGGTAGTATAAATACCGATGTGATTTCAGTACAATTCGCTCTTAAAAATAGGCTTAGAATACGATTTCGAATTAAAAACAATTAAGCAAACCAATAAAACTAAAAAAGGAACCGTTTTCTAAAAATCAAATAATAATTAATTAATTAATTTTTAGTGATGGAATCATAACACCTCATCACTTTTTTCCGGTCTGTAATCTTAATTTGTCTGTCATTTCTAAGAATTTTATACATATTCTGAAAAAATATTTAAGAAAAATTTGTCCATAACAATATTTATAAAATCTAAATAAAACTTAACGTTTCTTGATTTTCTAATTATATTAATAAATCTTATTTGTAAAATTTTAAAAGAAACGATACAAAAATTTGGGGTACATATTGTGTCAAATAAACACAAGACCAAACTTCATAAACATTCTTCAACCAAATATTTTATTCATTTCTTTATTTTTTCTTAGATTTCGAATGTTACATCCTTTTTCCAAATACCAAATAATTTTTTTAATAAATGATATTTTTTAGATCAATAAAATAAAAACTAAATTTTTTCTTTTTTTATAATAATCAAATATGAATTCCAAATTTCATCAGTAAAAATAATGATATAATAATATATATGAAGAATCTCGATATAGTATAGAGCCATCGTGTCAATGGCTTCATGCTATGGTGGAGATTTGTGGAGCTCCCATTTATCCATGTTAGACCTTCTGGTAGATTTAAAGTTACATATATATTGTAAATATTAAAATAGTGATTATAAATGTTTTTTTCTTTATGCACTGGTTTATTGACAAGAAACGGAAAATCAATCATGAAAATTAAAGAATAATTTTCTCAACGTAAATCAATTATAATTAAATGGCAGAATTGCTAATGAAAATAGGTAACATTTAAAGATTTAATAAACAAGATAATATTTCTGTTACTGTTTCTGAAGTTCATCATCGAAATCTGATAATGATTAAATTATATATTATCAATTCATTTTGAAAATTATATTTGTTAGCCAAAAATTGAAAATAGAAAAATGTAATTTACCTTTTTTTTCTTTCTTTGCATTTATATTTTATATTAAAATATACTATTATTTAATAAAATTAATTAATAATAAACATTAAATAAAATAACAAAAATAACAAAAAATCGATTTCCATAATGAAAAATAATGAAAATTTAATTATAATAACTGACCAAGATGACTTGATGTTATAAAATCTTAATAATTTAATAAGATCTAAAGATAAAAATGGTTTAATAGGTAAAGGGAAAATAAATGATAAATCCAACAAAATGTTCGTTTTATTCTAACGATAGACAAAGTTATTTTCGTTTACATTTTATAGATTTTTTAATCAGATATCCAAATAATAATTATACGATAATTTCATATTCAAATGAAAGTAAAGTAATTTCGAGTTTGAGTAATATTGGATTTAGATTCACCAAGACCCATCAATTCTTAATACGTCAGTTAAATTATGAGCGAATTATTAAATAAAAATGTAATTATATTATTCTAAAATTATATAATTTGAATTCTAAAAATGAGGTTTATTCTTAAGAATATAAAGAAAGATAGGGATTTTAATCGAGTAAATGAATTATTAAATCAAAAATAAGATTGTAAAAGAAAAAAATTTGATACTATTAAATTAGTCGAAAAGACTAAGAATAAATATTAAAATTTGTGTTTGATAATTTTCTGGATTATATGAAGTAAAGGTGCTAATAATAGTTGACTCTTTAAAAAAGTTTTAGTAACTAAATTTTAAATGAATATTATTAGACACAATATCAAGAGAAGATATTTTTTGTATAAAGTTAATTTTTTTCAAAAATGCACCAAAATCTACTTTTAAAATTTAATTACTTTAAACAAAACCCGTAATTCAATAAATAAATATGAAACATATTTTATTTTCAAACATAAATTCTTTCAAAATATAAATTTAAAAATTAATAAAATAAATCTTTAAAAAACATAAAATAATCTAAGTTTATTTAATCTTAATTATTGAAGAACATTGTAAGTATTTTAAAAATTCCACTATCGGTTTAAATATTCACAAATATAATAATGATTATTGTTAATTCATATTCATTATCTGAATTAAAATTTATTTCAAATTTAAATTTGGAATTAGATGTGGTATATCATCAGTTCATGGAAATAGAAGAGTAAAATTTAATAATAACTAATTTCAATTTTAAAACATTACATTATGAATGAAATGAAATAATTAGAAGTCATAAAAATAAAATTTTTTTAAAAGAACAAAGTGGAACTAACATGAATAAATTAGTGATTTGTATAAATTTATTTGTGTAGCAAATTTAATATATCTCAAAGAAATTTCATCTAAAAGTAAATATTTTTCTTTATTCAGTGAAAAATTTATGAAATGAATAATTCATTATCTTTAACTATATTTGAAAATAAAATTAATTGTTGAAGGTAACTTATTAATTTTTCTATTTTAATCAATAAATGATTTTTAAAACAAATACATGATAAATCAATATTGAAAAGTATTATTTTAATCTTCAGATAAAAATGCTTTAACTTCATTTGATGATAAAAATTTAAATGGTAATAATGAAAAAAAATAAAATAGTGTGATATAATACGATAATAATTGGATTTTAAATTATGCGATTATGTGATTGGATTGTAACTTTTAGAATCAAACTAAAACCACACAATATCCGTGGTAAGGCTAAAAAGTACTTAGACTATCAGAAATAATGAAGATGGAGCTTCTTCACCGTATATCCCTTTCGACTCATTAATAACTTCCTTCTCGGTAGATCCCTTCAGTAGTAAAAACAGGATCACACCTGAATTCTACATTTTCAAACATTTTTTTGAATTTATCATATCTAGTGGAAACAAAATTAGAATATTTAAACAAATCAGATATGTCATACATATAAATATGTATATTAATTATTTCTGAGAGTCTAAGTACTTTTTAGTCTTACCACGTATACAAAGTGTTCGAAATACTTGTAAGTTTGACATAATAAAAAGGGAATTGTTTTCCAATATTTGTATTGGTGTTTACATAAACTAGACCTCAATTTATTTTCTTCCAAAACTTAAAATTTTCATGGAGAATGTTTTCATGAAAATATGTCTGTATTTGTGTCGCATTCTTTAATAAAGATTCCGTTATCAACAGGAATTTTATTAATAAATTGTGACGTGTTTCCCACTAAATACCATATCAGCCAGATTCTGGCCAAAGTTGCTATTTCAGATATATTTCAGCCCAATTATTATTAGATTGTCGAGTTTTATCATTTGAATGGATAAACTGTAAGAAAAGACTATATAAAGGTATATAAAGATATGAAAATTATTGAATAATTTCTGAATACCAGGATTCTTTCCAAGTTCCTGATTGATGAAATCTTCTAAAATAACTTTTTGTACTGTAAAAGAATTTGATTGTTGAGACAATTTGATGAGACTTTAATTTAAAATTTAGTTGAAAGAATAAGACCAACCCTGTACTTATTTGATATATAACCTGACCTGATAGAGATGAAACCTCCATGTAACAAGGCAACGTTGACAGCAAAGACGATAATGTGCCCGTCTTTTTGTACCCAAAAAATGACTGTATATCAGGCAGACTCAGTTCTAACTTTATCATCAGACATCGATAAAACCATTTAAATGAAGAGACATTCGCGTCTAATTTTTTTAGGAAGAATAAATTCAGAGTTTTCTTCACAGGTACTTGTCAAAGTTCTTGAAAAATGACAAACGCGTAGAGAAAAAGAAAAGTATTTGAAAAAAAGTTTTTATCTTTCAGTTTTAGATTATTTGAAATGAAATTTCTCTGAATGGTAAGGTTTTGTGAATCCCTGTCACTTGGACTTTATTTCAATTAAAGGTCATTATAAAGATTTTTTTATTCATAAAGCTTAGTTAAGATTTTTCTTAAGGAATAATGCCCAGAGCAACGCAGTTTTTTGTAGTACACATAAGAAGTGTTTAAATGAAATCTGTGGTTATAAAATGTTTCTTGTTTGGCAGACGATATGTTCATGTTGCCTAAAAATTAGTCCTTCTATTACGATGAATTCACAAATTTAGTTGTCAGGAGCATCTCAGAAAATCTAACAATACTTTGTGTAAAACTTGATGGGACCAATTCGCAGGAATGTTCACCAAGTTGCATACAACATGTCATGATATTATTTTTATGCAATGCACATTATCAGCGTTTCATATGCTGGGTGCAGCGTTAGAATCATGACAAAACTTAAATTGAGATTTCTCTAATATGAAAAATTATGAATTGTTAAAATATTTTTTGTCTTAATGATTAATTTTGTCATTTTGTTTTTATAAACTAGTTTAAGTTTCTGGATTTTGGTTGGTTCTCCTTTTTAACAGAAAAAGTCCCTAAATCTTTATATCCATAGATTACGTGAAACAACATTTCATAAAAAATACCATTTACGTTAATGAAAATGTAACAACAGAATGGTAACGGCTTACATACAATGATCGAGAAGTGAGATGTTCAAAAGCTGAAAATTTGCGTGAGTGTTCACCTTGTTTTATTGTTTACAAATTAAAACAAAACTTTAAAGATAAATCTTATTTTAAAATAAAAAAATAATAAAATTTTACTATTAAAAAAAATATTTTTTTACCACTATCCCTTTTAGAAGATACAGGAAATATTGCATATTAAATTGACTGGATTCCGAGCAATAATAATTTCATAGTCTAATTGATTTTTCTTTATTCACCATAATCCAAACAATTTATGTTGGTATATCAATATAATAGAAAGTGGACATATTTATAACGCTCCGCTGACCAGATGGAGATAAGAATTTAATCAACGATGAATTATATTCGATTAAAAAATTATGAATTTAAAAGCTTGGATTAAATGTCATTAAATTATTACCCACGAAAAACCGATATTTTTCAGGAGCAACAATCGAGTTATAGTCTAAAAAATATTTTTCAATCTTTCACAAAAATCCATTCTTTTAGTATAAAATTTGCAATGATAATTCCAGTGAAAAAATAAAAGGAAGACTAGGTCGTTATTATAATAAATAATACTGGTTTGATAAACAGTATTATTAACACATTATTATTATTATTATAATTATTATTATTATTATTATTATTATTATTATTTTGATTATTATTATTATTATTATTA
>JBBMKC010114084.1:0-16383 GCA_037834085.1 Bipalium vagum
TAATAATAATAATAATAATAATAATAATAATAATAATAATAATAATAATAATAACAATAATAATAATAATAATAATTTCTTTTTTTAATTTTAGCTATTGAAGGAGATTCCAGTAACTTTTCTCAGAAGTGGACCACTCATAAATGTTTCCTTACCAAATCCGGAAAATTAGCTATTGTCATACCATACCGGGATCGAAAATATCAGCTAAACATTCTGGTTCAGAGTCTCAATGAATTACTCAGAAAACAAATGCAGTGTTATCACATTTATATTGTAGAACAGGTAGGATTATATGGATTAATTATGATTTTTTTGAAAACCATTGATAAATACCAAATAAGTAAATATTATAGAAATATACCAAAATATCAGCAATAATTAAATGTATAAAAAAACAAAAACAGAAACCAGGATTATAGATTAATTAATTATTAGAACAGGATTAATCATCATGCTAAGAAAATAATATCTTCTTATGTATTATATATAAATAATTATTTTTTCCTATATAAAAATAAAAATAATATTGATTTTAATTATTTTTCAAAAAAGGTAATTTTTGTATGTTTTAAAAAAATATAATTACTTTACAAAAATAATAACCACTTAAATTTATTTAAATTAATTAAATTAAAATTAAATTAAATAATTTAAACTAAAATGTGATAATATTCAAATTAAATTATTTCTTGTTAGTTTTTCAATGAAAAAAAAATAGTAAAAATTGGTTTTGTTGAATTTTTGAGTAAAAAATTAAAATAAATAAGTGTAAGAAATTATTTTATTTTTTATTATCTTTTAAAAAACACAACTATCAAAAAAATACAATGTTTTAATTCAAAGATTTTTAAGTTCCTGTTTCATAAAAATAATATTTAATAATTATCAAAGAGAATAATTAATAATTATCAAGTTTTGGTGGCGAATTTTTGGATTAAATGTGAAGGACAACAATTGCAATACGCTTATGAAAAGAATAGGCAACTGCCTGGTTTTTATTGACGTTTCAGAGACATTTTAATTAATGTACGATCTGTAATAATTTCAGCAATATTTCTTTCTTTTGTTCGAAATCTCGCGAGAGAAAATTCGGGAGAAGGAGAAAAGGGAAAAAAATTATTTTAATAATATTGAAATTTCAATTAACTTTCGTTACCGTTTTACGGATTACGGACACGTTCTTTTCACAGAATTCAGTCTTTTCCATTATAAGAAGAATTTAATTATAATTAGATTATAATTACATTATTATTATTATTATTATTGCAGATTATAAACGGATTATAATTCAAATACTTCACGTTTAACAGTCATTAATTTATTTATTTATACAGGAAGAACATAATACTTTGTTACTACTTTTGCTGTCCTATATTAAAATAAAATTAATAATATGAATAAAAAATATTATTTATATTTTATATTTATTATATTATATTTTTTATTTGTGCATAATATTTTATATTTTACAACATTTATATTTACGACTTAAGCAGAATAAAGAGGTCGAAAATAATATTAAAAATGTGTAAGAAAGTTTTCAGTTACAAATCTGTAAAACTTTTTAAAAAAATATTAATTTTAATTTTAAATTAATTTTATTTAACTTTAATTTATTTTTTAATTTTATTAATTTCCACACCGTAAAATAAAAATTTTGAAGTTAAATCTTCAAATGGAAATTAATATTATTATTATTTTACAAATGAATTAAAATAGAAATAAAAACGGTGTTTATTTTTAATAATGAAAATAGAAAGAACGAAATTTTTGTGGATTAATCAATAATAAAATATTATAAAAATATAACAAAATGCAATTTACAATTAGAAAATTGAGAGGTCTTATAGAGAAACTCGTAAGAAGATTTTCATCTGTCTCCAGAAAGGCTTTTTATTATTTAACTTTGAAATTGTTAATGGACTCAAGACAATACCTTCAATGAAAGCCTGCTGCTATCACAGTTTGATAACGATCAATATATTGTTGAAAAATTAATTAAAATTTCATTTAAAAATAATGAACTATTCACAAATATTCTATGAAAATATGTGATAAGAAAACCAGGTGGTAAAAAAGCAATTAAAATATTTTTTTAGTTATTTTTGTTGAGAATATTAATTATTTTTCTTTAATATTTATATTTTAAAGTCAACTGTGGCGCGTGTCCTTCTACATTTTCCATAAAATTTGGTTTTTGAGCAAAGTAATTATTCAGTTTTAGTATTAAATCTCAGCGCCTTGAATTTCATAAAATTTATGTTTTTAATTACATTTTTCAATTAAAATCCACTAAATATTTTCCATTTTTTATTAAATTTAATTAAAGAAGGAAAATATTGTTTCAATAAAAATTGAAAATGTTAAGATTTTCAGAATTGATTAATTGTAAAAATATAAATCTGAATAAATAATTAAATAAATATTTTTTTAATTTGCTAAGCTAATTTAATACGTATATTTTGCAAGGTATGTGTATTGCTGCAATTTTAGTTGTGACTGGGGAAATTGAACTCATTTAGATGCGATATTTAAGTAAGCGGAACAAAATTATAGAAATTGATCAATAAAATGAGATGTATTGATTAAGAATATTATCGTAATTATTTCATTTCGTTTTTAAAAATTATTCAATTATAAAATAAAATAATAAGATTGTTAGAGGATAATGTTATGTTTCTCTATATAACATTTTTTTAGAATTTTGAGGAATTTTTTTCATGTAAAATTATAATTTCAATATAAAAAATTTTAACTTTTATTTACGGTATGATTTGTTTTAAAGTTTTGTTTAAATATTTCACATAACTGTTCAGGTTGCAGATTTGAAATAGATGTTGTCCAATTGCATTTTAAACACGTTTATTGTTTCATTACCGAAAACGTAAAAGTGCAATATAAGCAAGAATTAAATTTTGTACCGTATTTGGAAAAAAATTCACTTACAATATGCTAATACCAAAACTGGTAACGGAAATCTCGATCTTGAAGATATAGAACGTTCCAGAAAACAAAAAAGCTATTAAAGATAAAATAATAAACTTTATTGACGTTCACATTATCGTGCTACTTTTATATTATTCCGGAATTACATTTTTCTGATATGTTTATTAAACATCAAAGAATTGATTTATTTTTGGAGACATTGTTGGAGAAACATATGTTACTGAAAAAAAAACTGATCCATACAAATTCGAAAGCTGATGTCCAAGAAAAACCGTAGCGTAGCAATAAGGGTGCAGTGTTCCATTATGACAATGCACTAGTCAGAAACTTTGGAATCTTAATTTTCTTTGTAACACTGCTGGACCGAATATCTTTTGATTTTATAAATTTAAAAGGCAACGAAATATAATATTTAGAAAAATATTAATACCTCATAGGTTACTCTTTCATCTTCAGCGTAATAATATTTACTTGAAGCATAGAATCAACCATGTTATGACACGTCTATGTGAATAGTATATCACAAATGTATATCTGTCTGCATTTTCTCCGAATTCGAATGTCCCATGGTATTAATTTTGATTAATTAATGTCCTGCTGGAAAAAAACCTAAGAAGTTTATATATGACATTGAAAAATTCATATTTACTGTAATCCCTTTCAGGATTTCCACAAAAAATCTTGAGAATTATCAAAATCCATGAATTTTGAATCTATGAGGTTGAATTTATTTAGAATCTTTTGTTATGAAATCGTCTAATTCTGTGGCTAACTTTCACAGCATGTATGAATATTGATTCGTCGCTAAAAACGACGTATATCTACTTATATATCACTGTCACTTAGATGAACCTGTTTTTCTTGGGTGACATAAGGCGTCCGAACCTTATGACTTCGTAACTTTTATATTAACAAAAATCTGTGACAAGATTGGAATTCCTTCAATGTTAAAGGATGTTAAATAATTTGTGATACTTAAGAATATCGTTCTTTCTTTTTTCAAGCATATACGACGAATTATATGTTATATGTTTGCATAATTTTGGTGTTATTATCTGTCTTCGTTAAAGTCTTTTTTTAACTTTGAAATTTTGACAAACCAATATCATGTCTACTTTTCATAATTTATTTATGTAACCAGTAATATGACCGTTCATTAATTCTACAATAATAATTTGACATCTCATATTTTCATTCCGGGTTTTCATTTTATCTATTAATATATTTTCTATATTTGAAATACTTTTAAAAAGATTTTAATTAAAATTTAAGATGTTTTTTTACCCAAAAATAACAAGGTTTTTATGACCTACAATAAAAAACCAATGTTAATAATAACAAGATAAAATTAACAACCAACAAATTCAGTTTCTTCAAAGCTAGTATGCATAGCTTTCAGCCTTTCTTTGATCTTGTTACAGCTTTCAATGGTCTGAATGAGGAAATTGTGATCATAATCAACAAACTGATATTTATGACAAATCGATTCACGTATACATGTTGTTTTTAGGTCTCCATAGACTTTTGCCTCATCAGTGCATATCGTGTTGCCTTGTCTAACTATTTTGTATATGATTGGAAAGATAATTTTTGGTTCAAATTTCGAAGGCTTTTACTGCAATCTGCTATTAATAAGGCCCAGCATTGCTTAGACGGACCACTTGGTTTAACATTGTTTCTTCATTCTGAAATATTTTATTTGGACCACCTAACAAGATATGATTTTTATCAAAATATATTTTTATATTCTCTTTAGGTTGACCCGAAATTTGATAAGAACTAATCTATAAATGTATTCATGAAATAATAAATAACCTGCTTATATCAACATATTTTAGGATATCGCATAGTTAAGTGCCATTATTGAATACACCATGTTTACTCTCCAGTCATTAGGTTTATAATTTCATCGTACTGGTTGCACATATTGGATTATAATTTAATATGTATAATACAATAATTATTGTATAAAATAATCTTAATATAATATTTTATGCAATTTGTGAAAAATGATAAATGTGTATAATTTGACGTACAATATTTCAATAGTTTAAAAAGCATTGTCCAAAATGTAACACGAATAAAAAATTAATAATTTCAGTGATTTATGATTTTATATTGAAAAAAATTGTTTGATAGATGCGAACAGACTTCAGAGACTGACTCGGATTTTTGATAAAATTCTATTTTTCATTACATCAATCGTAAAATATTGTTATAAATTTTACATTTTATATACTTAACTAGAGTGGAAATGGAAAATTTAACAAAGGGTTGCTCATGAATGCCGGATTCCTTGAAGCAATGAAACTCTGGAAATTTGACTGTATCATGTTCCATGATGTAGACTTGATCCCAGAAAATTTCAATATTCCTTATAATTGCTCCTTACAGCCAATGCACATCAGCGTTAGTGTAGACACCTTCAATTACAAGTAAGTGGATTCTTTAATCTTGATGGAAATGTTTCATTGTACCAGACTAGTACATAACAGAATGAAAGAGTTATTTTCAATAAACAGATTGACATGAACATAATTCTTAAGACTCCCTTATTCGTATCTTGTTGGAGGGGTATTAGTGATGAAACCAAATCAGTTTCTTCTGCTTAATGGTTACTCAAATCTGTATTGGAATTGGGGAGCCGAAGATGATGATCTTTATATCAGGTGGAAATCATGATAAAAATATTTTTATATTGTATTGTAATCTTATTTATTTTTAATTTAAATAACGAAATGTATTTAAAGTTCTCTTTAGTCTGTAAAATATAATTTTCAAACATGAAAATTCAGAGATCTGGAGACTAAAGTTGGTTTTGAGCAAAAATTTCTTGTAATTTTATCATGTTATTTTTCAATAAATTTTAAAATAATTATAAAAAATCATAACTGAAGTACATTATTACATGAAGTATCTGTTAAAAATATTTTAGATTAAATTAAAATGTTATGAAGCGTGAGTGCTTATTTCACTTTTGATAACTGAAAGAACCTCTCTCTGAATATTGTCAATTTTATAAATTACAGTTTTAGACCTTCAGGGTTCGTACTTTAAACATGAATAAAAAGCAACAGTGAGCTAAAGGAATCTAATTGTAAACTTCGTTACTTCATAAACCAAATAATTAGAAAGCTTTTGTTTTGAATTTTTTAAGATAAAACTATATAAGGCATAATGACATATTACAAGGATCATAAATTTGTTATCTTCATATACCAAATTTTCTTTAGTCTATATTAAAGATGTCAGGGTTGGACAGCATAATCAAACAATAAGGCTCAATTTGTAATGTTTATTTCATTTTACTGAGAAAAGGTACAAAAATATTTTATAACTAAATCATTATTTTCTATTTATATTCATAATTTAATTAATTAAAAGTAATATTATTTCATTACAAAATATATTATAAATCGTTAAAAACTGTGTAAATTTATATTTAAACAAACTTATGATTTTTTTTATTTTAAATCATTAATTTCAATTGTATTTAATTTTCTAATTTAATATTTTTAATTAAATTATTGATCTTAAACACTAAAAAATGGATTTGGTAATATCATTAGGTTTATATTTTATTATACCATATTACTAATCAATATAATATAATCTTTATTATATTACATATTATCAAGTAACCATGAAAATTCGTACGGGTTTTTGCATGAATATATTAAAAATCAAACAAACACTAATAAATGATGTTAAATTAAATTTTATTCATTAAAATAATCGCTATAACAATCAATAACACTTTTTAATGAGAAACAAGTTTATAAATACCATCTTTATAAAATGACGAATTTTTTGAGGAGACAAATTTACTAACTTCCACTTTAATTTCCTTTCTTTTTTTGAATTACCAAATTTGCGAAAATTATTTTTAAAGACGAAAAAGATATGTTAGTTTGTAGAAGATATATCAGGAGAAAATATTAGGTGTTATAATTTTCCATTTATTTTACTCCCAGGTGAGTTTTGTTAACAATACAAATTTATTTTTATGAATTAGACATAATTTTCATTGTCTGGAAACTCGTGGTGAGTGGTACCTATTACATTCCACCATGCGCAAAGCATGATCTTTGAAATATGATTTTTGTTCTTGGAGTGTGTAGTATGCGATCTTTTGATGACAACCAATAATTACTTCGCCTTTTATTGATGAAGTAAATTTATTTTTCATCTCAAATAACCAAGAAGTCCATGAATGGTGTTTCACCATATTGTGAAAGATGAGAAAACCATATTGTCAATCTATGAACTTTGTTCTCCTTCGTTAATAGTAAATGAGATCTATTTGGTTAGTTTCTATGATTTTCCAATACAATGCAAATGAGTAAATTTCGACACTTATTCCTTTTTTATTTTAAGATGGATAAGTGTTCAAATTACATTCAAAAAGAGTTATAAAGCTTATGCATAAGATGCTTTGTCAGCAGAGATGATGCTAAGATGATTTCTGAAATTCAAAAAATAGAATTTTGTTTTGAAGATTTTTAATTTCAATCTTTCTTGTTGTGATAGTGTTATTTTGCAGTAGATCATAGTCCATAATCATAGCCTAAATGCTTCAAAGATGACAGAAATACTCTAGATACAACGAGTAACATTCAAGCTAATATAAAAAGAATAAAAATGAAAAATATTTCTTAAGAAAATGAATATTAGTGAATGTGAATAATTTTTTCATCATTTCTCTTAGACAACACTTAAAATTATAACCTTTTCGTATTCATTTTCAGCCGATTTAACAATTTTTTGCTTTAAAAAATATGTATATTAATAATAAATAATTTATTATAATAATAAAATTTACTTCACTAAGAAAGACAGGAATACTTTTAATAAGATTATATCGCTAATTCATGTTAAAACCGCAACTGAGAGAGAGAGATTAGACAATATTTTGTCCGTAAATCATCAGAGACTAATAGAATAAAAGGTGCGTATAACGTAGGCGAGTTATTTACTTTTAAGATTTCGCTGTAGAATATATTCCTCAGGCTCCATAACTGAGAAAAGTGGTTTCAAAATACAGCTATTTTCGTTCAAGTAAAAATAATGCAATTCTTTAAAGAACACAATACGTCACAATCCAAAAATCTACAGACAGTTAAATCCTTGACCAATTAGTCTCAAGTAATTTACGTTTACGACTAAACGGTTTTGGTCTTTCCCCTAATCCCACCTTTAGAAAGATTTTAATTATACTCCTCATTCATTATATGGAAGAGTGAGTTTTGAATGAATAAACTTTGGTATGTCTCAAAATCCTCCTCTAAAAACGAGTGAAAGTTATTTGTTGGAACAATCAAGTAAAATATTCGATAAATTTTTAAATTTTTTTATGAAGAGAAAATACCTCACTTCTCAATGAAATTTAAAAAAATTATTTGAAAGAAATTCCTTCAATTGTTAAAAAAATAATCGTTTTTCATCAAAGCCATTGGGTTCATTATTGGAATCATTTGTGATTTTAATAAAAGGAAAACCCTATCATATTATTAAGTGTTCATAGAGATCACTTTAGGGTTACCAAAGTGTCGAAAATTTTCTCCAGTTTCCCAAAGATTTGTGAATAGGAACGTTATCATGAAGTAAAAAAAAATTTTAAAAAAAGACCAAAAGTTAGAGATTAGAATTTATGATTTCTTCAAAAAAATCTAGCTTCATTATGCCTTTTCTATCCAAAAAGACGATCAGCATGGTACATTTCGATTAGAACTTCCCAGATGCAAGACTGTAGATGGATTCTCATTTTGGAGCTCGAGTAATGTTTTGTTCTTTTTTTACAATTTCTTTAAAATTTGTAATAATTTCTTCATTAATTTCGGAAGTTTTTCCATTTTTGGATACTTGATAAACACTTGTTCGACCAGTTATAAATGGACGTCTCAAATGTGGCTTCTTCATCGTATATACCTTTCAGCTCATTAATAATTTCCTGCTTAGTAGATTCCTTCAGTAGCAAAAACCGGATCAAACTTTGAATTCTACATTTTCAAACATTTTTTTACATTTGGTCATATCTAGTGGAAACAAAAATTAGAATATTTAAACAAGTCATATATTTCATACTTATATATGATTATTATTTTATGTGCAAAATGTTATTTAAATGTATTATTATTTCTGGTAGTCTAAGTACTTTTTAGTTTTAAAACGTGTATATTCGATAAATCTCTCTTTGTGATATCCACAAATTAATAAAAAGGTTCAAAATTTACAAATGAAATGGAAATAATCTTCAGTGAAGGGATGTCTTTTCTATTATGAGAATCACCATTTCCCACTGGAGTATATGGAAATCAGTCATATAAATAATAATGAAATTATGATAACAGTATTCAAAGAATATTTCATGTTGTTTTTCAGTGTAAGCTGTTCACAGTACAAAGAGCTTGGCAACGGAACTTCATAAAACTTTATGTAAAAATTCTAAACAAATCCATTTAGACAATTACACAACTGTTATTTTTTATATTTTCATATATTTTGGTATAAATTGTATAAATGGTTTACGTAATTGTTTTTTATTTGGATCACATTCTAATATTCTTGTTCAATTATATAAGATCAATTTCGAAGAGCATTAAAAAATGATTGGAAGTTGGAAAAAAGAATTATATTTTTAAATATAATTATTTTAATTTTTTTGTTAATATTTATGATTATTTTTTCCATTAATAATTTTATTTTTTTACATAATTTCGTTTGGATTTATTGTTTATGTTATTTTTGGGACTTAAACTTTTATCTTATAAATTAAAATAATTACTATTTTACCCACAGAATAATTAAGTATTAATATTAATTATCTGACGGATGCAGTAATTAAATTTCTAATTTTTATATAAATAAATGAAAAAGAATTATTTATCAATCTCACAATATTTTTAGAAATATGACAACTATTTCCTAACCACTGGATCCTAAATATTGAGTCTTAATGATAAATTATAATAATTTGATGGCTACAGTTATTGATCCAGATCAAGATTAAATATTAAATTAATTAGAAAATTTCTCAATATTTATGAATGATAAGTGAATAATTTACACAATTGGAGAGAGATCGTAATAAAATTTCATATTTTTACATTAATATCGTTAATTAGACATTTTATGAATATTTTTTAAAAAAGTGAACAATTATCTCTTCTCTGTGGAAAACATTTTTTAAAACTTTAACATATTTTGTGGTAACCTTTCGATTTGATCCGAGCTGAATTCATACATTCAACAAATTTCGCAGTTTGATTTGAAATAGATTTAATTTAATAGTTAAACAAACCCATACTATATACATTGTTTAAATATTGATATTTAATGGTTAACCATGCTGTTTTCATCTCATTTACTCTCCATTGGTATATACATCGGGTCAATATGAACTTTAAAAATAAAAAATGAAGTAAAACAAAATCATTATAAAATATTTTTTTATTTATACATAAATACGATGCATGTTCTTAAATAAATATTCACCACAAGATTTACATACGATATTTATTTTATCGTATGTAATTAGGAGAGCAAATTCGACAACAAACACTCTTATTACTTACATTAAATGATTCTGATTCAACCATTAGAGTATCAAATTTAAACCTGACTCCAACTCTTAGGTGGTGCAAAATAACAAAAAATAATAAAGCAATAACTTATATTTATATCACAATAAATCACACTGATAACACTTTCAAAAATCGTCCAACTCAACAAAAGGGGATCACAATAATATCTGAAATGTCTGAAAATATCTTGGGTAATCAATCAAACACAAATGTTCAATAAAAATCGATTTAATTAATTAAACAATATAAATACTTAAAGTTAATGTAATCAAAAATCAAACTTGAATAATAGTTAATATTATAGAATTTTAAAACAAAATGATCAAAATAGAAAAAAACGATTTACGAGGTGGCTTCGTTCAAGCTTCCCGAACTATCAGCTGAGCCTTTAAGGTTGCTCAGAGATAGCCCTCTGGTGAGAAACCTGAACACAATATCAGTACTGAACACATTAAGAATATGTGTAGTCTCCGAATAATTGTTCTAGTATGCTTTGCAAATATCAGCTTCTTGACGACTTCCCAAAATCAATAATAATCTTTCTGATAATCATTAATCAACTTCTCGAACGTTTTTCCAAAAATAATAATCTTCAACTCTTCTGAAACTAATAACTTATTGGACATTTTCAAAACCAATAATAATACTCTGATTCTTGAATGCTTTTTGTTCGGCCAAATTAGAAAGAAATCCTTTTATAATATTCTGCTGTTGGGTATGTGTCTTGGTAAATTCAACACATTGGTAAAGTTTCTAAGGAAATTTTGATTTGTTTAACTTAGCGTGTATGGGTTTTGGCATTTCTGCAGGAAGTATATTTCTACCAGTTTTTGAGTTCCACAAACTATTAGTAGATTCCCTTGATTTATAAACCCTAGCTAATAGTAAAAGAATATGTAAGCTTGATAAAATAGTATATCCATATCTTTTCATTGTTCTCCATACATCCATTTTCCTACGATGTTTGACATCGACAAGACCTGATCCATCGCATGGTGAAAAAAAACACCAAAGAAACTCTTAACGTCTGTTATCCTTGTATAAATGTACTTAGTAATTCTAGCTTATTTTTAATTTTATTTCTTGCAGTCTGGTGGCCAAGTTTAATCGATAGCTTTGAATTCCTGTCTTTTACTATTTTTTGATAATTTCAAGACATTTCACTCTATTTCTTCATCACCATTACTGTCGGAAAAATAGTTTTTAAAATTTCGTTGCTCATATGATATTCCGTTTCAGAACAAGACTTATTACTTTCAGAAACATAAACTTAATTACTAAACTATATTTTTGTTTATTTAAAAAATTCATGTGTCAATTTTTAATTCCTATTGGGTCATATTGACCAGGTGTTACATAGATACAGTTAAAAATTACGTAAATAGTTAGCATACATAATAAAAATTTTTCAGTGTCACCGAAACTAAATTCAAAAAACGGACAAGCATTTCTCATCTGAAAAAAAATATTTTGAAATGTAACTAAATTTAATTTTAAAATTTGTTCTGGTCATATAGACCCGAGGAGAACAGCAGGGTTAAAAAACGGAACTGTAATTTTAAAAATTTAATAGAATTTTTAGCATCTTAAATTTAAATCTATCACAGCCCCTCTCACTTAAAATAAAATTATTTGTATATTATTGATAACTCTTCATTTAGCGTTTCAGCAAACTGTTATCATATCAACATACTTGAACAGGTAACACAACCATAAAATATCGACAAAGTAAGATAATAATTAATTATTCAAGAAAATAAAAAAAAAATTTTTTTAAATTATAAGAGTAAAAGTTTAAAGTATATTACAAGTATGTTTTTAAAGAACATTACAATAATTTTTAATGTCTAAATAAAATATGTAGTTTTGAAATAAAATCAAAGCCAGTAACAGTTTTATAAATTTAAAATTCTTCATATTTGACATATTTTGAAAGCTACAAATAAACACTTAGTTTAGATATTAAAATTTAGGAGCAACGTTCAAAAGCAATTAAGAATATACTTTGTTTTAAATATGAATTATTGACAATTGTTCATTATGGATTTAAATAATATGGTTAATAAGAAATCAATAGCAAATTTTATGTAAGGAATGATATCTTTTTATTGATTTTTGATTAATTAAATAAATTAATAACCAATACTTAAAATTTAAAATGTAATTTAGAAAAATATTGGATATTTCTTTTTGATTCTACTTAACTATTAATCACAAGAACCCAAAAACTAAGCACTTTTAAAAGAAATACTGATTAGCTTTGTTAATTTGTTAAGTAAAAAAACTTAATAATAAAATGCTATTTTAAAGTTAAAATAATTTTTTTTGAAAGACTGAAATATTCATTTAGTCTACGAACATCAAAATCCGAGGAGCACGCTTTCTTTTGAAGCCTGACATTTCGTTACTTATATGAAATGTGTATAGCTTGAATTATTAGAAGACAACAATGATTTCGTTAATTAAGAATAATTTTTCTTATATTGATCCTAAAATTTTCAAATTGATTTATGAGCTATTAAAATGCAATATTTTCTCAAAAAATCTAGATTTCCCAGAGAGAAAAGTTTCCAGTGAAATATAATCGCTATTACTATAGCCTCACATCTGATTTTCTTATTTTTATTATATTTGTCAGTTAATTATCATGGATAGCTATTATTAAAAGATCTGACTGTCTTGCGGCGAATATCGAATAAACAATATCATACTTTCGTAAAATCATAAAATGTAATCTGATAAGATTTGTCTATTAGTTTTAATAGAAGGAATAATTCAATTTCAGCAGCGCTATGAATATTGATAGGAATAAAAGTTAAATTGATATCATTATAAAGCCTTAACTTTTTAAATTCTAATTATATTATATTGTAAAGACATTAAAACAAAGATGTATGCATTTTATTTAGTTTACATCAATATATATTGTTTACTATGGTTTTTATTATATTTATTATTATTATTATTAATATTATTAATATTAATATTAATATTAATATTATTATTATTATTATTAATATTACTATTATTATTACTATTATTATTACTATTATTATTACTATTATTATTATTATCATTTTAATTATTATTAATAATAATATCATTAATATAATTAATATTAAAAATAATATTATTATTTTTATTTTTATTATTCTTATTATCATTATATATTTTTAAAATTATTTTTATGATAAAATTAAATATATTTTTGAGTAAAAATAATTTTAAATTCAAGTGTTTCATTGAATTATACATATTTTAATAATGTAAATTTTATATAATAAAGTATATATTAATTATATAATAAATTTATATAATAATAAAATTGGTAATAAATTGTTAATAATAAATTTAAAAAATATATTTTAATATTATTGATATTTTTTGGGAAATTATAGGTTATTTATGACTGAAGCTTTGTGGTAGAAAATATTAAAGGCTAGAAAAATTAGGATTGTATTAATTAATTAGAAGGAAAAATTAATATTTGATTATAGTGTTTCGATGCAAATATTTATTGTATTAATCGAAGTTTTTATTAAATCGACTGAAAAAAAAGGAATAAAAGGTTTTCCCTAGTATTTTTTATTAATTGCTTTTAACATATTTTAACAAATGAACTCAATTAAAATTAAATATTTCTGCTTTCTTAACCAAATGTCACAATTTAATGCCATAGGGACTTAGTACCATCTCAAGGAGATTAGACAGTTCATATTTCACATTATTCAAAGATAATTCTGTAGACATGATAGACATAATTTCTCATTTAACATTAACAAAATGGAAATTAGAGAGAATAAAAATTCCATGGGTTTTTATAAGATATTATTGTGGAGATCTTGTAAACTATTTGGAAAAAAACTACATTTCAGGAAAAAGACGAAAAATATTTTTCTAAAAATAATTATTTTATGATGCCAAAATAAATTATTTATTATCGAAATAAAATATAAAAAATTTCTGTATCATACTAATCAGAATTGTGACTATAAATTCATCGGTTTATTGATATCAGTACTGTTAATAATAATATTTATACTTATTCGTAGATATTCTAAATAAAATATTTAATTGTTCTCCTTTGTTAATAGTTAATAGATTATCTCTGTATTATAGGTTATAAAACTAATTTTGTTAATTATTTATTTAATTAATAATAATTTATCACATTTTATAAATTAAATCTCACATTTAAAGTAGTAAATTTTAATAAATAAATTTTTGTAAATTATATAGGAAATAATAAAATAAAAAAAATTGAGTCCATCTGGCAATATCATTATTAAAATAAAAGATTTTTCTAATAATTATAATTATTACTAACAAAACAATACACTGTCATTTCTCTGATCATTTTTTCTCATTTCATTTCGATCTGATCACTTTTGTTTCTTTAAATTATGCTATTGTCAATTGAGAATATACATTTTTAAAACCAGAAGTTTAGAGGTGTGTTCTCATAGAATTTTAGAATTATTATATATCTTTTTCCTTATTCTTATTATTTTTTTGTATTTTTATGTTTTAATGATATTAAAAGTGAATAATTAGATATATGAATGTTTGTTAGAGATTATTTTTTTAACGAATGCTATAAAAAAATTATAATTTAATATATTTGTTTAAATTAAATTATGTTCTTAAATTATTTCTTTGTATAATTAATATATTTTTTGAAAATTTTATAAATAATAATGTGGTTGCTCTATGTACCATTTAAATAATTGTACATATTATAATTTAAATATTTATAATATTCAATTTATGTATTATATAAATTCTAATTTTCGCTATAAATTTTAATAAGATTATAAGATATCGTTATTAAGTTGGAAAAATTATTATAAAAAAATGAAAGGAACTTATTAAAAAATTAGAGTTAAGATCATTCCGACATAAAAGTATTAATGAAGACCAAAGAGAAACTTCAATAATTTGCTTAAATGAACTGAAGACATCAAAACAAGTTTATACATTACCTCTCTGAAGTATTAAGAAGGTACTTACAATTTTAAATATTACATGAATAGATCTTATTCGTCAGGGGCTCTTTTTCCAAAAAAGTTTTTTCAGATTAAACAAATTATTATTATAATTATTATTTATTTTATGATTTTATTATTATTATTATTATTATTTATTATTATTATCATTATAATTATTTTTATTATACAATTAAATTAATTAATTAAATTATTAATTATTTATTTTTATTACACTTAAAATTAAAATATAAATATTTAGAATTGTACAAATTAAAAATAGATCTCATATTTGAAGAAATAAAGTTAATTGATTATTGATGTCCAAAACCTTAATTTAGAATAGCTTTACATGATTGTATGAACGATGAATAAAAATACCATTAATTATAGTATAAATTTATAAGTAGTGATATTTTAATAAATGCTTTGTTAAATTGCAATAAAAATTAAAATAATAAACAAATCCTTTTGGTTTTGGGTAGGAATTGACAATGAATTGTGTACCTGATCGATTCAATGGTTAAAAGAAATAAAAAGATTTTTTATTAAATCACAAAAATATTGTTCATTGTTTCAAAAAGAATAAAAACTAATATAAACAACTGTTTATTCAATGCTGTGGTCGCAAAACGAATATTGATCAGACAGAAGATTATCTTGAAATAAATTAAAAGTTAAAAAGGAGGAATAATTTGGAAAAATATAAAATTTTTCTTTTATTTTTTGAAATTAAAATAATGATTATTATACAAGACCTCACACGGCCAAGCATACCCTGGAAAAAAGTTCAAATTATGGATGGATTTTAATACCTCAACCAGCTTATAGTCCCGACTTGGCTCCTTCCGATTTCTACTTGTTTG
>JBBMKC010114195.1:0-16381 GCA_037834085.1 Bipalium vagum
TGTTACGAAATGACAGATACAAATGGGAAGAAAGTAGTCAGAAACATTGAAAAGATCAAGAAATTCTTTAAAAACGGGGGATGTGAGGATTAAAATGTTTCAAATAATTTAATTAGTTTAAATACCTATTATTTAAATTAATTAATTAATTTGTTTGAATAATTGTTATATTAAAATAGATAATTTCGAAATGAATCTTGATAATTTATCAACCGATATAAATGTAACTAACAGTAACAAGAAAAGATATATTTCAAAAATACCAGATGATTCTTGATAATATCAAAAAATCCAAAATATACATAATGATAAACATTCAAAAAAGGTATAAACAGATAGCTATACAAGACAGTGAAGAAAAAACGGCAACAAGCACAAAGTAATGATCGAGATATTAAAGGGTATAAGATTAGAAAACAGAAAAAAAGAATAATAATAAATATATATTTTACTAAATCCGATTACTTAAACAAACTTTTCAAACAGGACCTCACCTATATTTTAAAATTAAATTATTTACATTATAAAAATTTACTAACAATTGTTTTAAATATTTTATTAAATATTTAAAAAACCGTAACTTAATAATTTTTTAAAAACTTTAAATTAAAAACATTTAATAATTTTTGAAGTGAAGTCCTTATTTTAAAAAAGTCAGGAAAACTATTTGTTGGAACCACTCCTTATAAATGTAAAACGAGCTTTAGAAGAAATAGAAGTTGTGGTGGTGTCTACTTGGATTTCGCCAGAACAAGGGAACTTCTAACACAAAGGACGGAGACTGTGTTGGTGCTTTAATAAGGTGATAGGACAATGTTGAATGAAGGAGGTCTTTAGGCCATGACAAAAGATATGGCCTTTATGATGATGGTCTGGAATAGTGTAGAAGCTAGACGTATTTGGATTAAGTATTTTGTACATTAAAGAAAGGTTAAAAAGAAAATTTTAGAGCCAAAAAAAGTAGAATTGAAAAAGCAAAAGAAAGAAATGATAACGAGAAAAGTGACATGACAATGCAATTAGCAAATATGAGGACGAAAGCAGGTATCAGTACAAGGATAATATAAGGTTATCATGGATGACTGTATTTTATTCAACGTTTTGATTTACAATAAAGAAAAACGATATATTTTTTCAAAATAATCACCAAAAACATCAATATAGTTTTGCCATCTTAATAGTAGCTTGTTTATTCCAGCATCAAAGAAGTCTGATGATAAAGTGACGATGAAATCACTAAAGGTGTTTTAGAAGCTATTTCTGTATAGAATATTTTTAAAACCAAGAAATGATCCAAAGCTCGGAAAAAATGATATTCAGGTTGCACAACATCTGATGAATTCGGTGGGTGGCCGAGAGTTTCCAGTTCCAATTCCTGTAGTTTGAGCAGCGTTGCTCTGGCAACATGTGATCAAACGATGTCTTGCAAAAGAAGTGGATTGTCGACTGATCAATCTCAGCTGCTTAATAGCTAGTAACTTTAACATATTCTTTAATTTGGTACAGTATGTTTCCGTTGTAATACATTTTCCTGGTTTTATTCGGAAAGTCACTTCGGATATTTTAGTAAAAAGTAAGACCAAAAGTTTTATTAGTAATAAATATTTTAATCAATAATGTATTTTACTTTTTGTTCCCAGAATTTCTTCATTCTACCAGGTAATTTGAATATCAAAACCTTTAAAATGACTTAAGTGCTTTAAATTAAGATTTAGATATATGTATAAAAAGCGTGGTGACTTTCCGAATAACCCAATATAATAAAAAAAACAATAATAATAATAATAGTAATAATAATTTGAAAACTCCATTGTTGAAAAAGAAAAAAAATTCTCAACAAAACAAGAAAAAAATGTAATTAAAACAAGTAATTATTTCGGTTTGAATAAAATTCTGGCCGTTCCATTATTTTTCCAAAAGCAATAATCAGTCTAAAGCAGATAGACATCAAAAACATACATTGTTACTTAACCTCGGTGAAAACATTGGCCTCGTCCATCCACATCACAGTGGCATTTATTAAATTTCATGTAGCTTTTCAAATAGACATCCTCAGGTGATAAAAACAACCAAGAAATTCTGAATAGAGACTTTATATCGATTCATAAGGTCAGTGTCAATTATAACGTAACTGAATATTTGTTGCTGGAAGAATGAGGTTGTGGTGATAAAATGATAATGAATGCTTCAACCATTATGGCAATCATACATGATTGACGGTCTTCACGTTCTCTTAACGCCCTCACATGCTTTGTCTCACATAAAACAGACAAACAAATGTAGTAGTATTTACAATAATACTCAGTCTCCTTCATCAAGCAAACATACATCAATGAGCTTGTTTCCAGTAAACCAAAAGACGCCTATGATGAACAAAATTGTTATCAACGTTGTCTGTCATGGGCCAGTCAATTAAAACTCCTTTTTCCTATTGTTTATACTTTATTTAGGAAGTATAATGATGGATTTTATTATTTTAACAATATGATTGACGTTTTCTTAATGATGTTCGTTTAAATTTAATTGCTTTTTTACACATATATAAATTTCTCTGGATTATGTATCATATGCCTTCGTTACGGTTGGGCATTAGGTCCCAGATCTGTCAAAGGTCCATTGAATTAATGATACAATCAAACTTTGTTTATTATCGTCTCAGCGAAATAAGGTCGAAATAAAAATACGATCGGAAAACTTTGATAATGTAATTTATACTTTTTGTTCCAACATGTTTAGGCTTTTAGGAGAAAGGAACGAAAAACGGAAAACATGTCAAATTTGTCAATTTGATGAAACTCTTATGCAACATTACTTTGATTACTTTGACATATTTTGACATTTTACGGTTGATTTGCTTTCACCGGTAATTAGAATGCAGACATCGGAATTAAAGATTATTTTTTGTAATTGGTCTGTGAGGTTTATTTGTTTTACGTATGTGCTAACATAATAAATACAACAACAACAATAATAATAATAATAATAATAATAATAATAAAAAAATAAATAATAATAATAAGTTAAATTAGATATGAATAAAAATGAGATAAAATGTAATAATCGAACATATTTGGGAGAAAAATCCAGCATCAGTTTGACAGAATCGTTGATATTTTTCTTATCTCATCCCGGTTTCTAATTAACATTGTTATAATTTAAATCGTGCTCAACAAAGGAAATTATTTCAATCTATAAGTTGAAATAACACATGAAATCTAATTCACACTTAATTCATTCATAAAATCTTCCGTCAGTCGTTTTTGGGTTTTCTAAAATAGTGACATTGTGTAACACAGTTAATATGTCTAATTGCAAATAACGACTTTGTTATATTTACTTATGTTGTACACGAAATTATATTTATATGCGAACATGTCAGGGAAATTGTAGAGTGTTGTGATTTCTGTTCTATTTGTAAAGGAGTTAGGGCGGTTATCCGTAACCTATTCACGTTTGTCATATAACATTTTTGTATTAGCCCTGAATTGTTTCTTTAGTAATTCCTATAAGCTAGGTATATCATTAACTTAAATTTCAGACACGTTGAATGAAGGTGTCACCAGTGGATGAATTGTCAGCCTGAAAGACGTTGAACGAAGAATTACTGTTTATTCAGAAATAATTCAACCTTCGTGTGAAAGGGTTTTGTTGAGAATCGTACAACCGTTGGATAAATTGAATAACTTTATTCCGGTAGAGTATTCGAAAACTGCATTTCTCGTTTATCACCTTGTACTAAGTACCAAAACAGACAGCTCATTGGAAACATGGTTAAAACTTTCTTCATTGGCTAATAGAACAAGCATATTAAACTCTTCCAGTTGTTATTTCTACTTCAACGAAAAGAAATGACAGCGTTATTTTCCTAGATTCGGCGAAATAAGTATTTTGGTTAGACTCTAGGGTTTGATAATAAAATAAATTCGGAAGTTATAGATTAATTCGGTCACAAATATTTCTGAGAATATTCTTCATTTAATTAAGCTCAAAATATCATTTTGTTTGAATTGCTGAATTTTCTTTTATCTGACTTCTTTTTACTGACTGCGATGAGTGACTCCCGACGACAATCTTTTCATTCTGCGGTCATCGCTCGTTTGAACATTGACCCAGATTTCTTTTCTAATGTAATATTTTTGAACCATCTTCATTTTGATTATGAAATGAAAAAAATTACATTTATTAAATTTTAAATCGATTTTCCTCAAACAAAACAAGCTTTTCAATGAACACAGACATTTGACGCTGATCTAACGCATCTAAATATGTACATAAAAATGTTAATACACCTCCCAATTATTGTTCTTAAATGTATTTCACATATTCTCTAAGCACTTTGTATATAAAGGGTCCGTAAGGTATTTGAGGACTTCAGTTTAATCGTAATTTGTTTTATGATTTCTTAAGTGTATCCACATTAAATTTGTTTTACGAAATTAATAGAATAAATAATAATGGCGGAAAACCAAATCACTCAAAAAATAAACTGCATGGTGTTCTAATGGCTTTGAAAGCTGATCATTCCAATTTAGAAATCACCCCAGTTTTAAAAGTCTCACGATCATTTGTACATAAAGTGTATGCACAAATAATTTAAATCCGATAAGGAAACAGTGTCAAAAAAAACAAAACGTAAATGAAAATTTTAAACGGTGTGACATGATGAGATGAGACGATTTTGTCAAGGAAATTAAGAAAACTGTTGTTGGCAATCCCATAAATTCTATAAAGTCTCTTGCCACAAATTTCAATGTCTCAGAAGGAAAAATCAAAAATTTCCATGAAAAAATGGTATAAAAATTGTGTGTCGAAGAAAGGACCATTTCTTTCAAAAAAAATCAAAGAAAATCGTTTAATAAAATCGCAAATACTCCTAACCAAATTCAAATATCCAGCAAAACAAGATCTGATTTGGTTTTTATCAGATGAAAAAACTTCGACCAAGATCACAAAGTTAAGAGAAGACCCTTATCTAAAGACCCTTCTGAAGTCCCAACAAGTATGCAAAACAAATTTCTAGTATCCGTCTTGGTTTTAGCTGTAGTGAGCAGAGAAGAACATGTGATGCCTCCTTACTTCTTCTCACAAAGCCTTAGATTGAATTCTGCTTTTTGCAATGATGTTCTGAAAACACTCTGGATTAATTCAGTACAAAATAGATGGCTTTATTTTTTCAATAAGATTCTGCTATATCACATAAAGCTTGATTTACTCAAAAATGGATGACTGAAAATTTTCATGTCACTATTAATATTTGGCCTCCCAACTCATCAGATCTAAACCCATTGGACTACTACGTATGGGGCGTTATTGAGAAAGAGGTCAACAGCATTTCCAGAATACTTTGGATTCGCTAAAAGCCACTATACTGAGAGTAAGGTCTGATATGAACAAGGAAAACCTAATTAAGGTATGCAGGGGATTTTGATCTCATGTGGAAGCTGATGATTCAAGTTGATGGTGGTTTTTTTGAATAAAATTATAAAAAACGTCATCAGTTCTTCATCCGTTTTTCACCAATAAAATTATTACTTGTCAATATAAATCTGTTTTCTTTGGAATCAATATGTCCTCAAATACATTAGACAATCTGTATATTTTTACTATTTATTTTATTTACATTCAGATCTCTGGTCATTTCAGCTCACGGAGACTGTACTATTCCGATAAGTAATATTAAATTAAGACAAGAATGTTAAGCTATTTCTGTAATGAGACAAATGTTCCAAAAATTCATTACATAATTTATTTCTTTTGACTTTTTGTTTAATTTTTGGCAAAAATAAATGTTATGACAATGGAATGAAAGGGATAAAACAAAAGTCTCAAAATTATAACGGTAAATCTAACTGAAGCAACTTAGTCGATTAAGACTGTAACTTGGCGCCTATTTCAAGTTCACCAGGCGACAGATGATGGCCAATTGTTCTATGTGGATGTCAGCCTGGAATTCTGGAAAACGAAATCGTTCCATTGTTCTTCCCAAGCCAATTAAGCCTTATATCTGAACCGTATTGCCAGCAGTTTTCCAATATCACATAAAATGCACTGCAATGACCAAAAGATTAAACTGTGTGGAGTCAATGTTTTATTGTTTCATCGTTTTAGATACATTCCAGTTTGGTTAAGGAGTGGTTTTCATATTTTACTGTAGCATTTAACATTATCATAAAAAATGAAAATAAGGAGAGTAATAATAAGAGAGTAATAAGGGAAATAATAATAATATTCAAATATAATAATTTAGAAATATATTTCTCCTTCCATGTCGTTTCATTTGATCTCAACCCAGTTGATTTTTGATTGAATTGAACATATCATGAATTGATCATCTTCAAAATGAGTTTAGGAATGAAAAGAAAAACTTTTGGAAAGGTTTAGTTTTTATTACAAGGTTTTGGAGAGAAATACCCATTTCTGCCATGAAACATGCAAGAAGAAATGAAGTGGTAATGTAAAGTGACAACTTTACCTAAGACGTCCGAATAGCTCATATTCAATAATGAATCTTTATATATTTATTTAAGTCGTAACACGAAGTGGGAACGTGTACATAACATCTTATTAGTGCTAATTGTGAAGAAAGCATTCAGGACATTAAGATTAAATGCGAATTCTAACCCTTACTCTGATCTATCAAAGGCTAAATCATCAAAGTTACAATTCAAAATGAATAAAGTTGGATGAAATGAAATATTTTTAGTAATGATCTCAAAAGTGTATTTGTCATATACGTAAATAGTGCCAGAATATTTTAAAATAAACTATATATGACCTAATAATAATGGTTATTTTTTAAGTACATTTTATTTATATAATTTTAATTAATGAAGAGGAATAACAGCTGTGAATATAATATTATGAATAAATTATCTCAAATAGTAACAGTAACAATAATGATAATAGAGTAAAAATAAAAAAATAATATAATATAATATAAAAAATATTAAATATAATAATATAATATAATAATAACAATAATTAAAATTAAAAATAATAATCTATCAGTAAATGTTTGGTAAATTTATCTAACACAAATATTTTTATACAATGATCAACAAATGAACCAGTTATAATGAACAACGATCAAAATAAAAATCATTTTATTATTATTCTTCTTCACATTATCAAAGTGGAATGAAAACTCATGAACATTTCTCTGCACGAGTGCTATAGACAAAACGAGTGTATTTACATTTTCATCTCCAGGATTTTATCAATCTCTTTCCGGAGACGAAGTCGTTTCACAAAATGTGGTTCTGGTGAATGTGGCTAAGCAATATTTGAACGGACGGACAGTGGATTCCACAATACATGCAGTATTCGATGCCCATGGACGATGGACGTTCATTGATGGTTTTGCATAGTAAAGAGAGGAATAAATCGGTTTTCGAATCGTGATTAAAGGTGGGCAGCGTATTCAATTTGGATTGAATTGGAAATGTTAATAGATCTGCCAGGAGAGGTTTTGCAAAAAGAAACACGCACAGAAAACAATCACAAAATAATCGGTGGTTCTGTGAATCAGTAATTGGGGGAAAGTTGATGGGAAACGAATTGTAAAGTCCATTGAAGTTGGATATGGGATTCATTTGAATATTGTTGTTAAATGAGACATTTTGTGAAACACTGGTTTGATAAACATTGGACAAGCCATCCTGAAATGGTGATAACAAAGGCTGTGAATGACGATCGAGATAGGTTTCACCATCAACAAGGATTTTCGGAGAGCCACTCGAATCTGGCGTTGTTCTCACCGAAAGGTTTTCCCTTGATTTCAGAACTCTCATTTCTTCTTTATTGGACATGACAGAACCCGATTTTCGATATGGTAAAAAAGCAATATTTGGTCTCTTTCGAACAGAAACCATATTCTCTTCATCTCTTGATTCCAGCTGCGATCGTTTACGATTGGGAATCGGATCATCTAAGCCGAAACTATTTCCGATGTTTTTGCAGGTTTCAAATAACATTTCAAGTGGACTTTGTTTCACTGAATTTGGAATTCTCTGTAAAATAAAAGGAAGGTTTTAATGAAGATAATCAATGAAAAGACCAAATGATCAACCACAATACTCCATATGAACATCAATTACAGATCTATTACCTTTGATTTTATTTCGTAATTGGTCTCATCAAACTTTGGATTTAAGTACACCGGAGAATTATATGGTCTTTCGGTTATTGATTTCTCCGTAGATCTCCATCTAATTAAATCCTCTCCATTTTCAATGATATTCATCTTTTATGTTGTTTTAATTGTTCAATAAAAAATATAAATGAATATAAAATATATTTCAATGAACAGCCAATAAAATCGAATATGGACAATATGCAATTTGATTGGTCGATAAAAATAATTGAGATAAAATATTATTTATATTGTCATTTATCAGCGGAAAAGGTAGGTTAAGATGAAAAGCTCTTCAAATTATAATTGGCAATAATAAATATAAATAAACTTTCACGGCCATAAAATCAAAATTTAATCATTTCAATAATTAAAAATCTTTTATTGCTCGTTTCGAATGAATAAATTTAAAAGTGATTTATGGTTTTTTAATTTTTATAATTGCTATTTATGATAATACTTGACCGGTAAAAGAATTAATGATATATTTTAATTATCTCAACCTAAAATATTCTAACTAACGAGTTTTGGTCTGGTGAAATAAACATAAATTAATGAATATATTTTATTTATAAAATTTTTATTTATTTATTTAAGTTCCATTATAGACAATTTAAGAATTTGAAAAAATTAAATGAAATATTTATGGTTCACAGGGGATCTAATTAATTTTATTTTTGATAATTTCGATTAGGAAAAACAGAAATATTTAAATGAGGAAAAACTTTTGAAAGAAATACTTTATTTTGTTGGTGTTCATACTATTAATAGGAAACAATTTAAAATAATTGCGTTGTTATAAATAATAAAAAAAATAATGCTTAATAATATTACTATTTTTTTTAATTATACGTGTATCATGAAAAATTACTCATATATATTATGTAAAAAATTTCCAATCGCTCTAAAATCCTGATGAAATTTAATTATCTTTAAAGGTCTTAAGGAATTATAAATTTATTCTTTTAAGAGTTGTTTTAGTGAAACCAAGAATTTATCGACTCTAAGCTGATTTACGTGGCACGCATGAAAATATAATGGGAAATTGATGAATTGATTATATTTGAGAATACAATTTAAATGGATTTTGTTTTTATTTACCATTTCTTTTGCAGTAAATAAGACGTGAATTAAAAAATGAATGCAATCGAATATAGAAGAGGAATAAAGTTTCTCGTCTTGCTTTAAGAATCAAATGCCAATATTCATAGTCAAATATTCGATATGTACGTAGATAAATTTTCTTCAGAAAAGACAATTTATTATTGGATTGCGGAGTTTCGTGGTAGAAAATGCTTGAGGTGCGCACTGACCGCCCATACAAACTGATAAAGAAAATTTAGCTATACGAGCAACTGGTCAAAAACAAACGAAGGATTACCATCAAGAAGCTAGCCTGTATGCTTAACATTGGCGTGCGCAAAACGTGAGAAACATTGTCCTTTCTCAAAATTCAGAAGTTGTCATCTCGATTTGTTCCACATTTCTTCACTACTGTGATTTTACCTCCTTAATCACCTTTCTTGACCCACATCGAAAATTTATTTTCTAAGTGAAAGGAATGTGTTTAAAGTGAAAGACATTCTAATGAAGAAGAATAATTAAAAGTGAAGATTGTTCTGGATTGAAAAAATTGTTTTAATTTAAAATTTTAATTCTTTTTAAAAAATATAAAATTTTATATTAAAAAAGGTTTTTAAAATTAAACAAAAAAGGGATAACAAAAAAATAATGATAAAAATTTTATTTTTTAATCAATAAGAACGGCGAAATTTTATAAAAATCATGTGATATAATTTAAAGATAATTGAGAAAAATATTAAAATGACTGAAGACGATCTGATTGAAAGAGATCAAAACGTGTTTCAAAATTGTATTGTAAAAAGACTGTTTTTTATAATGAATTGTTTGCTAAAAAGTGTGTTTGTGAAAAATAACAAGATTTTGTTCACTAAATTTATACATATAGTCGGAAGAGATATTTAATCTCATTTAGGCATCTCAGGCAAATATGTCAAGTGATGTAGACTCCTCCAACCCTGTTTGTCAATGAAGAATTTTGTCAGTAGAGAATGTCCAGTTACGGGATCATTTTATATGGATTTTCAGGTCATTTGTCTTAACTCATTTGCTTTAACTGAATCATTTCCGATGAATATTGAAGGTTTATGTATAACTTCTGTAACGCAATTCAAAATGCCTTTTTGGTCGCTCATAAGACAAACCAATTTTTAAAAGGTTGAGGATCTGTTTTTTCTTAAGTTGTTGTCTGTTGGTTTCGATTCAACAAGTTTTCCATGTGGTTAAAATTGATGTATATGTACCATTTTTCATCATTTATAATGCACGATAAGAAAAAATTATTGAGGAGGAAGGGCAAAACGGAAATAAAAAAGAAAAACTAATACAAATAATGATTATTCTATTGTTCCAAAATAGAGTGAACCCACATACCCAATTTTTGAATTTTGTGAAAAATTCCAGGTGGTTGTTGCTTGTTCAGCAACCACTCCAATAGCACCTTTTGCGGGTCACTTAACGAAAACTTTGCCGCAGAAATTGACTTAGACTCTCAAGATCAAATCGTCGCTGAAGCTCAAAAAGCTGCTTTCCGTGAACGTAAGGCAAGTTTTTAGCGGCTTCGTGACGAAAATTTTTAGTCTTTTCATGCGGCACTTTATTTTCATAACCTGAATTAAAGTTATTTATTGGTTGTGTATTTAGTGCAATTTACCAAATAGAGAGTACTTATGCAACACTTAAGTATTTAAATTACTGAAAATCTACGTTTGCCATACGTCACAGTTATACTTGCAATCTACCTCTGAACTCTTTCAAATTCGAATGGATTATTTTACACATTATCTTGTGTTATATGGGAAATTGTCGAAGAATTATTCGATGGAAGAGGTCCATCCTTGGGTTTAGGAAGAATAAAATGACGAAAATGTGAACATTTATTAATCCAACATCATATTAAGATGTTCTAGTCCGATAAATATACACAAAATGTCTTTCTGCAATCATCAACACATTTTATGAAAATCTTTTAATATAGAACTTATGGACGAAAAATGTAATCAAGGAAGTGGTATTTGCATTCAAGGAGATGAACAAATTCTTAAGATAAAGTTTGCATGGAAGAAATACCCGAAGGGGTTGTAAAATTTCACCAGACAAAGATATTCTTGATGAATTTGAACATATTTCTTTATTTTTATTCGACTCTGGCTTTTAAAGCCTCTTTTCACCTTTACGTTGTCATTCATTGGACAGTTAATTCTCAAGTTCAAGGACCATTATTTATTCACGTAATAATAAGCTCAAATGGCGCAATCGGACATTTTAAAGTAATATCTTTGTCATTGAACTTTAAAATCACCCTCGATATCAGCACGTATTTTTTAATTTCACAATTTTTGCAAGTGCAATCTGGGGCCTGTGAACTTGCATAGAAATGATTAGAACAATTTTGGAACTTCACATTTATCTTTGTTTTTAAATTTACAATTTTTTAAAAATTTATCTTTTTTTGGTTAATTTTAATTTAAAATTGTTTTGCCATTCAAATGATATAAGAACCAATTGGTCCGTTTTTATAACGTCCGTATTTTAAACATTTGAAAGAAAACAGAGCTTGTTCCTTAGAAGATCACTTTCAGAAAAGTTCTAGTCGAGACTTTGGTTGTACTGTGTATTTTCAATGGAAGGAAACTCTTTCTAATTCTGCGTGGAGTTTAATATTACTAATTTTGATTGGCATTTTTATGAAGTGACAGTAATAATAATTATAAAATTACAATATATTATTATTATTGTTATTATTATTAATTTTATTATTATTATTATCATTATTATCATTTAGTATTATTATTATTATTATTATTATTATTATTATTATTAATATTATTATTATTAACAAGATTTATAATGTTTTTCGAGACCAATTTCCATTGAAGGAAAAGAACGTTTTCTTCAATGAAAAATAAAATTGCAATCAATATTTCTTTGCCTTCTTAAATTTCCGAGCGATTTAAAATCTGACAAGAGAGTATCATTAATGAAAAGGGAAAAAACAGTATTTGTTTTGTCAAATGATTAATTAATCTTTGCAGTTGAGAATCGTGAAAGTCAGAAAAAAAGTTGTCATTTTTGATAAATTTCGGCGTCAGAAAAATTTGTTATCAGTGATCTGTTGTTATTAAAAATGAGGAGACAGAAAAATATCCTCACTATCAATTATTATCATCGTTTCTCGAAAATTTTTGACATAAACATAAATGGCAAACTGCCAATTAATGTTGACAGCATTTTTGATGTGCAGCACGGTTAATCTTTATTAGCATTTGAAAATCATGTTGAGCCTGATAGATAATCAATCAAGATCCCCCATTACTTGGGGATTTAGATGAATGGCGATATGGGCTGTAAAGAACAATAAATCAACATCTCGTGTGAGACGATTACAAATGACATCCCAGCCTTGTGAGGTTGATTTAGATTTTCCTTTCTTTCCCCAATGTTGTTGAAAACCAAAAATGTACTTATCTACGTATCTCTGATCACGGTGAATTATTAGTTTTTTTGTGACTTGATTTTCAAACGAAAATAAAACGGTCTTTTTTCTCCTTCAATTTTTTTCTCTCCCGAAAAACAAAAAAAACTGCCATCAATAAATACAAAAAATTATCAAAAAATCCACTAACAACACCGCCCAATATCAATCGTTACATTTCTTTCATGCATAAAACAGATGGTAAAATTACTAAACAACAAAAAAAAACGAAGAAGAAGAAAGACGAACAATCATTTTTAATTAAATTATCATATTAAAAAAATCCTTGGGAATTTTATCAAGAAATCATTTCATTTATGAAACACACGCCGATCACAGCGAGATCAGGTTTTAAGACAAGACGACAGAAACGATTAGTAAATGTTGGCCAAATTTTAATTAGGTAGGGAAATGGAAAGTTAAAATATGGCTCCGATATGGAATGGTTATTGACATGTGCTTATCATTGAGAAGAGCGAGGAACATACTGAAAACTGCAATCTTACACGAACGTAAGACGAAAGGAGAAGTTCGCACAGTTACACTTCTGACATCCATCTTGATGCAATATCTCCCAGACATGAAACCCCAAGCTGCACCTAGAACTCCTTTTGCTTATCGACAGATTGTTTACATAGGACATATGTCAATATTATTATGTCTCTCGATAGTCCGCTCATGTCGCTTTATGTCATATCTCACTAATAAATGTTTTATTTAAAATGAATAAATTTCAATTTTTCCCCATTTTCTTTTGCATGTACGGAGAAAGTGATCTGCTTGATTTCATGAAATATATTGCGCTTTTTAGTCCAATTATCAAGTGTTTCTTGCCGTTGCAAATTGACAGATGGAAATGGAGATGGGGAAAATTTTCTCTTTTTTATTCCAGGGCAAAAAACAAGAGGAAAACTAAGAGACATTTACGGGAAAATATTCTCGACAAAATTATCGTTTCGTTATCGTTATCATCATTTGAGGCGATTACAGAAGATCTCCGTGAACGTTGCCCATGGATTTCTTGGGACAATAAATTATTAATGAACAATATAAACATTAAAGCCGAATTTTCACTTCAAATGATGATAAATAATTGACAAATTCGATGTATACCAACCGAGTTGAAATATTTATAATATTTACATTATCAGATTTTGTCAATAAAAAGGGAAATTATTGGCGGAATGTCGTAATAATAGATAACATTCCATTTAGGTATTAATAAGTATTTTACATTATATTATATAATTATTAATTTTCATAATTAATTTATACTCTGACGATCATGAGAAATGAAAAGGAGAAGTATTTTTTGGAGAAAATAATTTTGTTATTTCATCAGAAATGGATGATATGGAAAACCAGAAATTTTTTAAAAAAAACTAGCATATTTGTTAAAAAATACTATTTTTGTATTATTTTTATTAAAATATTTCAGTAAAAATTGAACAATTTACTCAGTTATATTCCTGAGTTGTCATTTTAATAATAAGATGAGACCAAAGCAATAATAATATATTTCAGTAAACCCGATTACTTAGTCAAACCTTTCAAAATTGGACCTCACATTTTTTAAATTAAATTATTTACTTTACAAAAATCTATCAAAAATTATTTTGCCCTTTTTATTTACATTTATACATTAAATTTTTAACCAATAAAAGTATCCAATAACCATTAAAAACTGTAACTTATAAAATTTTTAAAACTTTAAATTATAAACATTTGATAAGCGTTAATTTAAGGCTGAGGTCTTAATTTTAAAAACTTCATTCAAAGTAATTATTCGAACGACGCTTTATAAACTCCAAAATTTAATTACAATAAAATTATCTCATTACATCAAAACAGATTAAAACGATCACTAAAAGCATTTAAAGATAATTTATTATTTTATTAAAATAAAATCATATAAATATATTAAAATTAATTGAAAAGTCTAGCATTTATATTAATATTTGTTTTATCAAATCAATTAAAGCATGAAATAAAAAATTAATTTATAAGTATAGGTATTATAATTTAATTACTATTAATAATTATAAAAATTCAGAATAGCTGAAAAAATATCTTATTTAATTCTGGAGAAATCAATGTATTAATTGCCTACAGTTTTAATAAGAAAATGTCTGCGATGGAAACAACCAATGAAATTAATTTTTTTGACCAAATAGTGTGGTTCCGTAAGGTTCAAGCAGTTAGAACGTCCTTTGATGATCACCCAGCTTGGGTCGCCCAAAAGATGTGACTACTGATGAAAATATGGGTGCTGTTCGAGATCTGATCAACAAAAATTCCTGGATCACTATAAATCAGATGGCAGAAGTACTGAAATTCTCTGGAGAAGAAATCAATAATATTCTACATGAATTCTTCAGCACCAGAAATCTTTGTGTCCTTATAGGTTTGTGACTTTATAGTTTAAATTTTTCAAGAGAAACTTGATAAATTTAAATTGTGAGGTTCTAGCATTATTAATCTATGGTAACTGATAATGAGACTGGTTGATTTTTATGAGAATTTGTCATCGCGTAAGGCAAAAGCATGAGATCCAAAATCTGAGATTCACGTGAAGAAGATAATGTATGGTGTATTCTTCCATTTGACATGAATTGTAAAAATTATCAATTTTGTAAAAGGAAAAAGGATCACGAAAGAATGATATACAAATATCTGTTTTCCTGGAGTCTTTGCATCACTTTCTGAGACCCGTTCAAAGTGTGATGTAAAGGGATAAGTCTTCACCATGATAATGTCCGTTCTTATAAATCTTCACTAACGACAACATACATGAATGGTATGGGAGTCAAGGTGTTTCACACACTCCATGAAGTTCAAAGATATCTCACTGTGATTTTTGGCTCTTCAAAAACCTCGAAAAATTTAAGAGATCGAAAGCTTAAGACAGAGGAAGAGTTGGAAATAGCTGCTTTTTTCTTCTTTGACAGTATCCCTTCTGCGGGCTGGCGCAAAGTCTATCGCAAATGACAATATCAGATGATACGGTGTATTGCAGTTTTGGGAGATTATTTCTAAAGATTTTGAAAAAAATCAATAAACATTTTTGTTTACTTATGCTAAAGACTTCAATTATACTAACATTATTAATAATATTACATTAATGGATGATTAGGAAATTTTAATGTGAAATTGTACAATTCAGAAATTGGAAAAGAACAATTTTGACCTTTTATTTTCTAAATCTCGATCATTAAAACAGATATTTGTAATTCATAGATTTCTCAATTCTTACAAGGCTTACTTCAAAGGATCAAAGTAGATATGAAAAGGTAAAATATCAAGTTTTTGTAAAGGAAATTTTATGATATTTATAAGATTCATTTATTTATAATTATATTACAAAAAGTTCATTATTAGCAGTCATTTTCACAAAGATAATATTGTTACTTTTATAATTGTGTATCTCTAAGTTCTTAACTATTACTGATCCTGCACTAATAGTTATTAACTTGTTCTTACTATCGTAAATCAAAATAACCACAATAAACTTCACTGCATAAATCAAAGCAAACCTTTTTTCATTAAGTACCAAAATATCAATCATTTTTAATTAATACATTTCAAATAACCTAAAATCACAATACAGTTGAGTCTCGTATATAACGAACTCCGATATAACGAACCTGTGTGAAACAAATGGTTGGCCGCACATCATATATATACAAATTAAACTT
>JBBMKC010114302.1:0-16378 GCA_037834085.1 Bipalium vagum
AGATTCCACTAAATTTGGTAAGTTAATCGATCATAAATTGATAAAATTCAGATAATAATTGACAAATTATTATAATTAATCAAAAAACAATCGATTTTATAAAAATTATAAATATTTTCAAATAATATTAAAATATAAATAGTTAAAACAAAAAATTGTTAATTTTTCAAAAAGAAAAAGTGTATCAAAGTAACATTTTTATAATTAAATTACAAACAATTCCGTAAATATTGAAATAGTGTTAAATAATTTTAATTGTTCTATTTTATGTAAATCGACAAAACTTTATTATTGACTTTATATTTCACTCATATTGTTACACAGAAATGTAATAAATCAACTAAACTTTATAACAAATATTAAAATCAATAATTAATGTTTTTACATAAAACAATTATTGAATCCTATATTGAATGAATGTATTGGCTAATTATTAACTAAATATTAATAAGAGTTATATTCTTGACTTGTCATTTTAAATAATATTATAAGATCAAAGCACTTATAACTTTAGATATTTCAGAAAATCCGATTACTTAAACAAACTTTTTAAAGGTGGATATCACTTCATTTTCTTAATTCATACAAATTTATCGACATTTATCGTGCCATTTTTATTTAAAATTTGAACTAAAAATATTTTAAAAACTGTAACTTAAAATATTTATTAATTTTTAAAACATGAAATTATAAACATTTAATAATTGTTAATTTCGGTTTGAGGTCCTTATTTTAAAAAATTCAATCAAACTAATTGTTCGAATCGCTCCTTATGGAGAGAAATTTTAAATTTAGAAACATTAGAAAAATAAATGTATTATGAAAAAATTTATATCTTTAATATAATAAAAAATAAACAAAACTATTAAAAATATATAAAAAATAGTTGATGTGTAAGTGTTAATTAAATTAATAAATAAATATAATACATAAATAAAGATGAATAATTAAAGTAAAATAAATTAAAAAATGAAAAATTAACTAATATTATTAAAAATATACAGAAATCAATGAGACTTAAAATATTAATAATATTATTAATATAAATTATTAAAAATATTTTGAAATTTGAAAAATATTTATTCTTGTGTATAAACTAAGATATCCGACCTAATACAGTTTTTATCACAAGATTATCCAAATACTGGGTCAAGAAGACCTTGATCTTTCCAGTAAAACCTTTCTATTCAGAAATTAATAATGAACATAAAAAAGTTTGGAAAATATTATCATTTATCAAAAGATTAGAATCTTTGTTATAGAATATAAAATTGGATTTTGGATTTATCTTCATCACTTATAAATGATTTAGAAATAATTGAAAACGTAAAATAAAATGAGATTTCTTTTTAATGTTATCAAAATGTACCGATCCCAAATCAATGAACAATTAGCCATCCTTTATAGGAATTCTTTTACCGAAAAATTTGGATTTTTTCCAATTAAAATAAATAAATTATTTTTTAAATGTTAGAAATGTAATTATTTGGTGGAACATTCTCTTAAAAAAATTTCTCTTAAATTTTTTATTATAATATTTGGTAATATAATACTAATAATATATCTTAATTAAATTTCAGTCATGAAATATTTTGACAATAATGAAAGATTGTCATAATATAAACTTCTGCATGAAAGAGAAATGTTAATGCAAGCAGAGTCATTCAGTTCCTGAAATCTATGATCAAACTCTTCTGAAGGAAAAATCACCTTTACTCACCCGAAACGTAATTCTTATGTTTGATAATGCTCGACCGCACACTCCTGCTGCCGTAAATTAGTTCCTTGATGATGTTCGAACACGTCATTCTTGAACACGCTATTCTCCCGATATGAATTTTCAAGACCGCCAAGTGTTCTGAAATTTGAAATGTTCAGACGATATATCAACTTCAAGAACAGAGAAGGCATTACAAACTGTAGACAATTACATTGCTCAATTCAATGAAGAAAAATTTAATAAAGAATTCATCAAACTTCAGAAAGACTTGAGGAAAAACAATGACCTTCAAAGCGACTATTATATATAATATCATTTCTTAAATTTTGTTTATAAATCACTTCTGAAATATCATCACTAAACTTTGTTTCTTTGGCAAATCCTGTCTTCTTCTTTCTTTAAATAGTAAATATAAAAATCCTATGTAAAATTAACAGTTTTAACTTTAAAAGAGAAAATCATTCTTAAACTATCATTGTTTCACATTACAAAAAATAGTTTCAGATTTATTTATATATCCTTCACAATTTGATAAAAATGGGTATGGGTCTTTGAAAGATCTTCTAAAAACTTTTATGATTCTTCTTATATTTTCTAATACCCCTTTACTTAGACAACTTTTTATTTTGATTTCTCAGTTTTAATTTGTTTTATATTTTATTTTTTTCATCTAGAATTTAAAAAGCCATTGTTCCATAACACATTTATTAATGATTTTATAATATTTATTGATTATATTAAAACTATTTCTAATGTGAAAAAACATTTCTTTTGCTAACAATTCTTTATTTATGAAACAATATATAAAATTCATACGAATAGAAGATTGGGGTAATGGCAACGAATTTTCAAAAAACATTGTTGACTGGATTTTATTGATTTCCATTATTTTTGCTCAATGACTGAAAAGATCTCTTTTACCACTTCATCACAACAGGTGCAACGTGAGTTCCATGACAGATTTCCCTTCTTCTTGAATTTCTTCATGTCGATTTTACTTAGGAAAACCAATAACATTACTTTCAGTTCAAAATGAAGTTAACATTTTTATATAAAAACTAATTAAAATTAATCCAGGTCTTTAAATTTCCGTTTTCTACATTAATATGTCCTACAGAAATGGAAGAAAGCATTTTCTTTTGAATATAATTAATGTTTTAATATTTATTTTCAAATACCCGCCTCTTAACAATTCAAAGTAATATTATATTATTATATTATTTATACATCTTTTATGAAAAATATTTTTGATTATTTTATCATTTATTCATCGTTTAGTAATAATATTTTAATTTAATACTTTTCATAATATTTTATTATTTTAATGAATATTATTCTGTTGTTTTATTATTATTGAACATAACAGATAAATCTTTTGTACTTAAATATATTAACTGGTCACCTATCTTTGTCACCTATGGTTTGTATATTTCCTTTCTCATTTCAGAGATAATTACAAAGATCATAAAGTAAAACATTGGTGGCAAGAAAATATACATCAAATGAGACCATATATTCATTATTGTATTTTTCCAAACCGATTTATCTGGGTCTAAGATTAGAGAGTAAATTTCATCTTATCTCTGTTGATCATTAATGGTTTCAGTAATTAACACTTTGGTAACTTTATATTGGACAACATTTATATAGTAGTATTACATAAATTTTATCTGTTAAGTTTGGTATTAAGTCTATGCATTTTATACTTTATAATTTCATATTCGGAGGGTTTTCTTTAATTGAGATGTATACGTTGTTGAATTTAGGTTTTTTTTTCTCTTATTTAATTCTCGTAGAATTAGGGTTCGAGTTTCATTTTATTAAACAAAAGTACAAATAAAAAACCTAGGCAATTTTAAATAACGTTATACATAAATATGTTTAGGCTTACATCAATGACACTTTGCCAACGATCAGAGAGTCGCTGAACGCCCTGATATAGTCCATTTTCTGTGCCTTCCGTTAAAGCTTGCCTGTGGTGCCTTTTACAATCTAACCGATCTGCATGTTAATACTTTACCACAAATGAAATTCAATATTTGAAACATTGTTTCAAATTTATTTAACCTGATCACAAATATGATAATTCCCTCTTGTTTGTAATTCAGTTTTCCTTTTCCACTAATATATGATAATATAACAAAAAAGATTATTGGTAAATATTTACCTTAAAGAATTTTTTATTTTTAAGAAATTTTTATCTATTGATTTTACATTATATATAATCTACGCATCATTAACTATTGCTAAAATAATAATTTTCATAAAAATAAAAGTTCCTTAAAATAAATACTTTCCAAATTTTTTTGTAAACCTTTTTACGCAATAGTTTATTAAATTGAGATCGTTATGAAATTCGTTGTGGCCTAAGAAAAATCCTTCTTAATGAACTCTTCATAAGACATGTTTTAATAAATATTACTGTCGAAACATTTGCGTGGAACATCAATAATAAAATAATAATATCACATTATCAATTGACAGAGGAAAGAAGAAGTGGCTGATAAGTGACACTTGGTGACAATTTTATTGTACAAATTAATATATATTGCATTCTATCGAAGTGTCTGACATTGACTTTTGTTTTATTAATGTCTTCATGAAATAATAATTAATAATTATTCTGTTCTACAAATTATCAGCCATATTTTTACTTGATTAACATTTTGCACCATCTAACTTAATGTTTAAGAAACATAATAAAAAATTCAAATTAAAAAAATATTGGTTTCTTTTTAAAGAAAATGACATCATCCTCACTAAACGTTTTTATTATTCGGGATCAATTTGTGAAAATATTTTTACAAAAATTTTATCACATTTTTCAAAGTTTATCACATATTTTTAATAACATTTCCTTCTCTGTCATTATTGTTTGTTTAAATTAATAAACGATAATACTTTAATTGACTGGAATAGTTTTAAATAATTGATCAAAAGAAATTGAACTCGACCGCTGTATTAGGACAACGATCTGTTAGGAAAGCATAAAACCACTCCATGGACAGATTTCTTATGCATTAATGTAAGAGCAGATACCAAGTGTTATTCGGAAAAGGGATACATTAAGTGGCAATTCTGACTGATATTCAGATAAATATAAAGATAAAAAAATTGTATCCCAAAGAAAAAATAACAATAATATTAAAATCATTTTCCGTATTATGAAAAAAAGTATTATTACTGAATTATTATTTGTAGGATTAAAAGTAAAATTAGGCAGGCTGGTGGGAATGTTTAAGGAATCTAGTTCTCTGAAAATAACAAACGAAACCAAAAATATATAATTTATTTTTCAAAATAATCGCCTTTAAAGTCAGCACAATTTTGCCTGAGAACGATCCAATTTATCCATTCTGATATTGAAATTTCAGCTATCAATACATCGAATTTTGTATTATTTGCTTCAGGGGACGAAGTATTTCCCGTGTAATTTCTTTTTGGTGATTGGTAAAGAAGTAAAAAGTTGACAATTCAGACGAATATGGGTTATACGTTATTAATTCTACCTTTTTATTGACTGCGAAAATCGATGGTTTGACAAATGATTTTAATATTATTGGTGTTATTTCTTTGGAATAAATCAATTTTTTATCTTTATATTTATCTGAATTTCAGTCAGAATTTCCACTTAATATATCCCCTTTCCATATAAAAAATTGGTATCTGCTTTTAAATTAAGAAATATGTCTATGGAGTAGTTTAATGCTTTCTTTACAGATCTTTGAAGTATGTTTGATGATAATGAATAAGTTTTCGATTTCATTTGTTCTCTCTTATTTTGGAAATCTTATAATCATTGAGGCGTCGTTATAAAACAATAATTCCCATCTTCATTTCAAAATCATGTCTTTTAAATCATTTTTAAAAATATAAACCATAAATTAAAGTTACTACTGTTGTTATTTCAGAAACTCTGGTTTCAAGAGCCCTGTTCACTTGAGGTTTTAACTTTTCAATGTCTACTAACTTCTTTTTCTCTAAATATTTTTTTTCTTGGTCTGCATTATTTTTTTGAACTTCTTTTGTTTCTTATACGCCAGTTGATTATCCATTATCCACTTCTCCAACTGCAGCTAATACAGTAATTATTGCTACTAATAATAGAATTAATGTCATAATTCCTTCTTTATAAATCTTTCTAACGAACATTTTTTAAGAAATTTTCTTTTTATTTTTATATCATTTTTCAATTTCTCAAAATATTCTGTATTTTCTCTTACTGTTCGTACTATTTTTGAAGAATTAAGTAAACGCTACACATAAAAGTTTTTGACTAATGAAGATAAAGATGAATATTGATTTATTTGAGAATTCGATAATTTGAGATTTTTTCGTATATATAATGATTTCCAAAAATTGAGAAACTTAAGGCACATTATAATAAAATCCAAATTTTAAGTAAAATCGCATTGAAATAAGCTCTAATAAAAGAAATCAATCAGAATCAGGACAGTTTTTTACACAATTTTTCACTTTTTATGTAATTTTTTTAATTTAAATTAAAAGAAGAATTATATTCTGAAACGATAGACACTTGTTAAAGTTAATATGAAATTGAAAGATATATTGAAATGCTTTTTCATACATTCTAAAAGAAAAAACATTAATATGTCAGTAATAACTATTTACTTTTAATAATAATTATTTTCATAAACTGCTTTTCTGTAATTTATGAGGTTCTACTTCTCATTTGTCTTCTTTCATACTAAAGGAAGCTTCTTTGAAGGTCATTTTCATAAAGCACACCTAAAATTATTTCCTAAAATTACTTCCATAAATTAAATCTATATTTAGAATTGAATTTGAAAATTTAAAATTTGTACTCGTCAATTATTTTAATTTTATAAATTTCATTTATCCATTTTGCAGTATATCCTTGATCAAATTGTTTTAATAGTTAAAAATACTTACTTTAACTCCAAAAAAAAATATTTTAGTTTTAATTTTAAAATGAAAATATTAACATTATCTTTATTATCATTATATTCTTAAAATATTTTTAATTAAATTTGAAGAAAAATATAAAATAAAACATGTATAATTTAGCATTCTTAAAATTCAGACAGCTTTCTGAAGTGACTTCATTTTTGCGAAGACAATAAAACTCAAATAATAAACTTTATTTGATATTATTTAGTACTGTGATATGTACGGATTTTGAATATTTTGAATTGAAACTAGAGAACTATTTAGCGGATTCTTCATAACTATTAATAATCTAAACAGAATTCACAGGTTATTGAATATTTTTTTTAATTTCTTCAATGAATATTTATTAATAGAAATACCAAATTTACCAAACTGAAAAATATTTCGTATTTCAATTTTAGAACTTCTGTTGGATTTTTGATAAATATCTAATTTTTGAAAAATGTTAATTATTAATTTAACATTGTCATTTCTCATTTCAAAACCACAAATCTAAACGATTTTATTTATATTTTGCAATATATTTATATTTGCTTATTCATATATATGCAAATGTCTGAAGTAATATGCAAATAAATATTTTTTTGACAATATTTCCTGACTCACTTACTTTTATTCCTTAAAGTTTTCAATTTTTGAAAATATTGCTTGCAATAAAAATAATAAATTATTTTAAAAATAATAATAATAATACAAAGAGGAAGAAAAAGAAAAAGTATTTTCATAAAAATTGAGCTTTATGATCATTAAGTTCAGATCCTAATTTTTCAGTGAAAAACTATTTATTTTGAAAATTTAAATTATTAAATATTATAATATATATCCACTGACGAATGTGAATTGTTATTTATTATCATCTCTTATTATTACTAATTACCCCTTGTGCAGAAGATGTAGTGTAATTTCAGTAATAAATCAATAACTTGATTAAAGGATATTTTGGTATAATATATAAGCAAGGTGTTTCCATCCTTGTTGATATTGTTTTTGGTTAAATTGAGATTTTTTTAAAAGATTTTCTCTATTTTGCCATTTTTTACGTTTTCACACTTTCCCTCATAAATCAAGTTCAATAGTTAATAAAAACTTTATTAACTTTATATTAATATGTTCATTAAAATTGAAACCAATTACAAAATTATTAATGTAATGTTATTAAATAGATTAGCAAAATTTAAAGAAACGGAATAAATTATTGCACAAAAAATTGATAATAATGGAGAATAATTCTTTAAAACATGACTTATCACAAGCATTGAACTACAGGGCATTGAAACTCTTGTTTGATATATTTCTGAAAAGTGAAAAAATTATGAATACAGTGAAAAAATATATATATATATAAGATTTTTTGTTGGATATTTTTAATATTTTGGAATTTAAAAAAGCGCTATTTTTATAAACATCCTATATTTATATCATAGAATTTTTCAGAATATAATCGATAGTTTGCAAAGGTTTTAATAAAAATTGATAATATCTTTTTGGATCAAAAATACGATGTAACATTCAATATTTATACGACTATTTTTAAACGTTCGTTCTAAAAAGGTAACAGTCTAAATTTTATTTTTTCCAAAAAATTATTATTAATTAAATTAAAAAGTTTACCAATAAAAGTTGAGATATCAATTTTGCTCAAATTATTAATTATTTATTTGCCTAATTTAAAAAATTTAGTTTTATCCAGTTTTCGCTTGTTTTTAATTTGTTTTAATTTTTCTTGATAAATATATTAAAAATTTAATTAGCTTATTTAATATTTAATAACTTATAATTCCAGAAAAAATTTATTATTGTTAATATTATAATATTATAATATTATTATTATATTATATTATTATTATATTATATTATTATTTTATTGTTATGAAATTACTTTTAAATACATGTTTAGTTTTTGAATTATATTAATAAAATTCTGTAATTTATTATTTTTTTATAATTTTATTATTATTTAAGTTTATGGAGAGATTTACATAAAATTTCTGAATCACTTCATTAACATAAACTTTACTTAAGTATATTAATTTCCTTCAAGCTTGCTTGAAAGATGGAAGCAGATAGTGACAAACGGTGTTCAATACTTCAAACAAAAAATATGTGCTTTTTTGAAATAATTATTTATTTTATTTTTTTCTGAAAAAAATCCGGAAATTAATTCAGACGCATAATAATAACAAAATCTACAGATCGGATTGCATTAGGTAATTGTTAAGACAATCAGTGCAACTTCGTAAGAAAGTTTTAATAAGAGTTTTAATATGTGCTCAATTAAAAAAATTTAACCTAAAAAGAAAAGTCTCTTGATTTATATTATCAACAAAAATTTGAAATATCAAATGAAAATCAAATATTATTTCAGTCTTATTCTTTTCAGTATTATTTTGAAAGTATTCAAATCTGAAATCGTGTTACTATCATTTTAAGGTAAACCAATCCAGTGTTGGGTTCCACAGGAGTTCACTCATGCTTGGGAAGATTATTTGGAACATATGTGTTGGGTACAGAATACCTATTTTCTACCTTCATCACAACCTGTACCGGTCACTGATCTAGAAATATTAGACCAAAAGCATGTAACATATTACCAGTGGGTTACAATATTCCTTGGACTGCAGATTGTTTTGTCTTATTTACCACATCTGTTTTGGCAGATTGGTTCTCAAAGATTTCCAATGCTATTGCACAGTGCAAGAGAAGCTACCCTTCCTCACAAAGATTTGAGAAAAAAAGCAATTTCCATTCTAGCAGCATCCATTGAAGAGCAAGCAGAATTTTCAGCTAGATTCCAACGTATTAATTCGCCAATATATAATTTTTTATGCAGTATTGCCCCAAATTCCCGTAATACGACAATATTCTTTGTCAGTCGTGTATTGAGTATTGGAAATTCAGTAGGTCAGATTTACTTGATGCAGACCTATCTTGGATATAAACACCCTTTTTTCGGAATTCAAATTCTGAGAAGTGTTACATCAGGCCATGACTGGAAACAGTCTGGATATTTTCCCCGGGTGACATACTGTCGCGTTCTTATTAGGCGATGGGGTGTAAATGAGGCCAGGTAAGAATTGTCACAAAATCTAAATAGCTTCTAGTGTATTTAATCAGCCATATTATTGGTAATATATAAAAATCTACCAGATAAAATAACATTTTCAGAATTTCAGATATGTCATAAAAGTTTTATTTAATATGAAATTAAAAAATGTTATTTTATCAGATTGTTTCTTTTAATTATATGTTTCTTTGTCAGAAGGAAAATATTTTTCAATTCTGTAAAAATCTAACATAATCAAGTGGATTTTGATTTTCAATTTATTATCGCAATTTTAAGACTCATTACTTTTGAAAAATCGAAATTAGTATTTTTATTAATAACATGTGTTCAACATATAATGATACTGTCCCTTTTATGTCTGATGAAACTAAATAATTATATTTTATCCAAATCTAAAGAGGATTAACTGAAAGATTTGTCATATAGTACCAGTATAGTGCAGTATAATACAATATTTTAAGTTCAATTTATTTTTAAAAATTTGAAATTTAAACATGAGTATCCTTATATGTTGAACACTCGTTAATATGTGAGGTATGGATAATAAATTTGTTTATTAGATTTATATCCAATACCTTGTGTAACGAGAATACAAGGAAAGGATTATATTTAAATGAATTTGTAAATATTAATATCTAAAGTTTGTTTAAATTGGTTAAATGTCCCAAAAATTTTAAACCAAAATATGAATTCTATATCTAAGATCATTTAGATTTTGCTATAAAAAGAAAAACTGGAACAGGAAATTATCTATTGGTAAAAACTTAAAATAAAGAAAAATAATTAAAATCAATAGTCAAATAAGACTCGAGAGGAAAACTTTTAAAAATGAGACGAACATTATGTTTGATAAAACTAATTATAGGAATCTTTTTCATACACTATTGATGGAAAACAAGAAAGAAAATTGAAATTTTTTACATAGCACTTTTTGACATCTAATTTTAATTAATTACGAAAATTAAATATCGTGTGATATCCTTAAACACAGGAAATCATACAAAATTGAAGGTGAATCATCAACATCAATAATACAAAGAGAGACACACGGAAGAGAGGTAATTTTTTGTGATTGGTGATAAAAAAAAAGATCAGTATACTTTAGAAATGATCGGAGGGTGTAAATAGTGATTAATATTACAACAATTAATACATGCTAAGATACACTCAGAGACAATTAATTTCTATTTAAAATATATTTGACTAACAGTGAGACATTGAGAAGTAACGGTTTCATTTATATTCACCTTACTCTCCAGATATTGTATTATCTGATTTCTACTGATATTAGGAAATTGCTTCAAAAAATAGTGGAATTCATTCGTTTCTTGAGAGACTTTAAGGCTGTATCATCCAACATAAAAATAAGTAAAATAAATAAAATTAACGAATTACAACCTAAAGAATAAAATAATAATTAGTTATATATAAATCATAAATATGCTGTTAATAATTGAGACTGATAAAGTTTTAATAATCTTTAGCTTTTTGAAATTTATTATTTATTATTAATATTTATAGTTGTTCTCGAATATGAAAAACTGGTAACTGGTAACTTTAGATTTGATGAAGATTAACACAATGACATCTTTTCTTCACCTCTACTATTAAAATTAAAATTACAATGATTATAATAACCTCTCTTTTATACTATTAGTCATAATATTATTTGTATTATACTATTATTATTATTTTATTTTTAATATAATAAAATAATTCAAGAATAAAATATTTGAGATGAAGTCCTTTGTGATTCTTTTTAGCTCATTGTATCTCAGCGTTTTAAGTTTCTTTTAGAAAAAAAACATTTTTAAATTTCTGAAATGTAAATAAAATAAAATGATTTCCTTTTATTTTCAATAACATTTTTCAAATCTCATTTATTTTTATGCCACTATTTATAAATATAATAATAAAAGATATTTGTATATTATTATAAATTTTATTTCAGCTATACAGTCCAATGTGTCCTGTCTTTAAATTATTTTCTGGAAAAAGTTTATGTCTTCCTTTGGTTCTGGTTTTGCAGTTTGGCCTGTTTGACTTTCTGTAATACATTAATCTGGGCCATGAATCTATGTATTCCTTTTCGAAGAACTCAGTTTATAACACAATATTTACGTGCCCTTAAGCAAGTTTCGTCAAATGATGAAAAAGACTGTGATAAATTTGTCAAAAATGTGTTAGGTGTCGACGGTGTTCTTTTACTGAGGGCAGTCTCTTCCGCCGCTAGTGACCTTATAGCATTAGATGTGTCCGCCAAGCTATGGACGAAATATAAACGTTCCCGGTTCACGGGAACGGAAGACAATCTATCCAGATTTGTAGAACATTTACACCAATCTTCTGGAATTGCAATTGTTTAATAATAATAATGATAATAATCTAATAATAAACATTTCCTCCTATGAAAATATTGGTATGCATAAAAGATGTGAATAATTTTTACAATGCGAGATCAATATAAATTGTTTTATTAAATTTTGTATATTGTTACTAGACCCGTTACTTTAATTATAAAAAATATATTAATATATTTAATAAAAAATATTTGATAAAAGAGAAGGATTTATAAAAGAATATTTTGTGCAGTTTTAAATGATTTATTCAAAGAATGAAAAAATTATTTGTTGACATAATTAAATGAAAATGTGTCTTACTTTTTTAAGAAATATAATTTTATATATTAAAATTTATATAATTATACTTATATTATATATTTATACCATGTCTTATACATGTACTTAATATCCTGAAATTTAAAAAGTGGAATTACATTTTGAAGGTATTCAGTGTTTCATTTGAGGTTTGTAATATTTTATAAAACTATTAATACCATAAAGGTATACAACATAATGTTTAATATTGTCCTAAAAATATATGAATTAGAATGTTTAACTGACAGACCTAAATCTAGCTAAAAGAAGAACTGATTAAAGTTCTATGGAGAAAAAACTGTGTTGTTTTAATATTGTTATGAACACCGGCTTCATTTATACTACTTTTGGAAAAAACTAATAAATTGGATACAGTTAACCTTTACATAATTTAAGAGATGCTCAAGATAAATATATAAAAGGTATATTGGTTTGAGTAAAAAGTCTTCATATTTTTAACTTAAATTCAAAGTCGATTTTTATTATTAAAAACAATATATGCACCATGTCATTTGCTGGAAGTAATGTTGCATTACCTTTTTGCAAAGAAAACCTGTGCAGAAACACTCTGCTTGTTGTGTCCATTGTGTTAAATGGGAATGATTAGAAAATTAGTGAAATGGGTCCCACATAGATTGACTTATAGAGATATTGAAAGGTGACTTACAGTTTGTGTGTCTTCAGACGCAACAAAGAAAAAGTTTCTTGCATATCATTCTGACAGAAGAGAAGACATTTTATCGATATGACAACCAAAAACGCAAAGAAATTTTGGTGAAGCCTGGTGAACCGAGTACCCCAACGCTCAAACAGAATATCCATGGGTCAAAAGTAGTGCTGTGTGGTATCAAAAAAGTGTGATTCATCATGAACTGTTAAAACCATCAGAAATTGGTTACGTTATCGATTTCAAAGAAAAAGAGAAAAGATCAGAATGGGTTGACAGACATGATAATATAATTTTACTACACGATAACACCAGATCGTATGTTCATCCTACTGTAAATAATTACTCGGAAAGCACAAACTGGAAGTCTTAAATCACCCGCCATATTCACCAGATATTGCTCTTCGGATTTCTATTTTTTCCACTCTATGCAATCCTAGATTTTTGGAAACAAATATAACAAATATATATTTCTTATGATTTAAACTTTCAATACTTCTCTTATTTAAATCAATAAAAATAACAAAGACTTTTTCTCAATCCAATAAATAGAATAATATAGTAAGTGTATTTAAATAAAAATATATATATTATTTTATAAGATTACATTAATTTTAGGCTTTAAATAATTTTTAATATTTATTTTACGACATTAAGATCAAAAGTTTTTCCATCGTTAAAAATGACTTTCAATGTCAATAAATCCATTTTTTTTCAATATCTAAAAATCCAGAATCAAGGAAAAAACAAAATAACAATATTGGAAGAAATTAAAAAAATCGAATTTTACATTCGTCATAATTAAAAAGAAACTAAAATGTTTATTTAAATTTTGTTAAATTTATATTAAACTACATACAAATATTAACATCTATTAGAAAAATTGTATTAGGTTTGAAAAGATAAAAGATATTCTCTAATATCAGGTAACGAACTAAGTTTGTTCGTTTTTTCAGTTGTTTAAATTTGTTAGCCCCTGGGATTCTCATTTATCTATCGATTTAAAATTTCTTTATTTTAGTTTGCTGCTTAAACATGTGAGTTTCAAATTTATTGTATAATTAATGTTATTAACCATTATCCTCCGGAATAGGGTGCTCCAAAAGTTCGCTGGACAAATCACAAATTCGAGTAATTATTTATTACGAATGGAAAAATAACACAAGCACAAATGAAACTGTCTCAAAACGTAACGAGGTACATGGTGAAGGAACAATAAAACTGCGAACAGTGCAAAATTGGTTCAAAAAATTTAATATTGGCGATTTTAGATCATGTTTTTTTGACCGACTCGGTCAAAAAAGAGACTTGAGACGAATCACATAAAATAACAAAACAAATAATTTTCTATTTACAAATTTATTTTTAAAACATGTTTCGCAGTTTCTTGGTTGAATATTTTCGCGCTACATTCATTCATTTAGATATAATTTAAAGAGGTCACTATAAACGCCCTTCATTGACACGATCTTAATCGTCAAATCTTTGTGTGTGAGCAACAGTCTCCATGTCAACAAAATTCATTTTGTGGTTGAAAGTTCGATGAACATAATTTTCAAGAATTAAATCTCCCTTTTTTTCCTCATTTCTGCATAGAAATTAATAACGACAGATTTTGAAACGCCTGTGTCTTCAGTAACTGACTTTTGTGATCTTACCAGGGCCCATAAATGTGATACCTTTCTTCAACCCTAACTTTCCACCTTCTTCTATTCCTTAATTAGATAATATCGACCCATATTATTTGAATCATAGATCGAGACCTAACGGTAATCCGATCATAAAAACTTGTTTTCCGCCATCAAACTTTAAAAACCAGTTCAAAATGAACTATGCTTCTGCAGCTAAAATTGGCGGTCCCCAACTCAGAAGGAACAACAATTTTAATCAGAAACAACCTAATTTAACTTTTAATTATCAAGATTCAAGTAATCTTTACTAAATAAAATTAATAAAAATGATAATATTAAAAATAATAAAGATAGAAATAAGAATAAGAGTAAAAGTAATAACAGAAATAGGAATACTAAGAATAAGAATATATGCAATGATGTCAGAGATAAACTTAAATGAAGTGGAAATATCAAAAAAGAGTTGGTCAAAAAGTGTTTTGTTAAAATTGTTAAATAAAGTGTTGCTTTTTTAATAGAAACATTTATTTAAAGGTATTTTGAATTTCTCAAAGAAATTTGTTCTGGTTTCTCTTTCTACCTTCAGAAAAGTTCGAGCATTCGTCATATTGCACTTTTAGGTCGATGAGACTAATAACTCTCTTGTCCTTGGATCTGACAATTAAGTCTGGTCGTAGCGTTGTTTGCACCTCGTGTGGACATACATCCATATCTACGTCCAATCCCGAGTCCTTTAGAAAGTTAGATAACAGCGTTAACACTTGACTGTGTTTCTACTGTAGTTTTGCAGAGCCTACAGTAGAGATCTCTTCCTTTCACTATGTTGAAAGTGAGATATTTTAATGCTAAATTATTACTCCGGGATTTAATCAAGAAGAACCAATGCGCTGCAGGCAGTGTATTGTTCATCAAGATTTTATTGGATCGAACACTCATTGAGGAACAACCCAAAACCCGACCTTGGACCACGTGACTCATCCACCTGTTGAAGTAATGGATACCCAGCCCTTGGTGAAGAGTCATTGTGGTCTCATCTATATTCTTGTTTCAGAAAAAATAACTCGTCGACTAACTGTTAGTCAACTTCATTGTTTTTTCCATAATTCACATTCCATACTTCTGGATCGAAGAGCCTTCACGGAAACTCGTACCTTGGTCCACCATGTGCTTTGGGCATTGAGATCACTTTTGATATTATCGCTTAGCCATTTCAATGCCAAATCTAGGTCGACCGAAGTTTCTATACGAAACCTTTTCCTTACATTGTGTAGCAAGGATCAGATCAAGAGTGACCTACAGTGCTGGTCATTGCTTGTCAAAAATCGTAATCCCTGCATCACACTGCAAATGTGGTATTAATCGTATGCAGGGACTATCCCGAAACCTCCAAGTGCCGTAGGGATGTACAAATATGAAATATTTGTATTTTGGATCAATGTGGTGTCGGTGAATGATCTCAATTTTTTTCTGACAAGCTCGTCAAACCCAACCATTTTTCCCCTCCTCTCCCCTTGTCTAGCCGAAGGTGATGACAATGTTAGGGTATCCACCACTCTATTTCTAAAGTGGAAAGGAAGCCTAAAATACAAGAATATTTTAAAACATTTTTTTTCTGGGCCGGATGAAGGTTGGATTTGAACACCCGCTGGAAATCATCCAAAATTCCGTTAAGAATTTTGTCTGTTCCCATTCTTTTACCCTGGCCTT